>JANHJO010002283.1:9639-19934 GCA_032468235.1 Pseudoxyrhopus heterurus | reverse complement strand
GGCTTCTCCCGGACGGAGGAGCCGCGCGGTCTTGCCGGGCTCCGCGGACCAGGCGGAGGGAGGGAGGGAGGGGAGCGGCGGCGGCTGGTGCTTTGTTGGCCGGAGCGGAGCAGCCGGACCGGGTCTCCTAACCCTCCGCCCGCCGCAAGTTCAGCCGCCCGCCGCTTCTTTCGCCGGGGAGACAAAGGAGGCGCGTGGCTGTCCCCGCGGGCTCCGCAGGAGGAGGGGGCCGCCCCCCCCGCCGTCGCCCAGCGCTGAGGGCAGCGGAGCTCTCCGTCCTCGCCGCCTTCGGGCTTTTCGCGTCCCCGCCGCGGCGCTTCCCGCCGCTCGCAGACGACCGGCTTCCCGGCTCTCCTTTGCCGAAAGCGGGCTGCGACCTCGCCGTCTCGGAAGGAGCGAGGCCGGCGCGGGGTACTTGTCCGGGCTACGGACACCCGGGCTCCCCCTGCCTGCTCCGAGGGACCCGCGGGCCGCGACGCGGCTTCCCGAAATGCCGGCGGGCGGCGCCCCCGGCCGTCTTTCTGCCCGCCTTACAGACTTGGCTTCTCGGGGCTGCTGCTCAGTCGCTAGAAAAGCGGCCGCTTTTAATCCGGGAAGCGCATTTCCGTGGAAACGGGGCGGCTGGGATCCCTCCGGGCAGCTGGAGGCTCCGCTCCCAGATCGGGGGCTGCGTGGATTCGGATAGTAATATTTCCCGGGCTCGTTGATGTGTTGGGCTTAGGAAACACCGCGCTATGGTAAACTTATAGAGCGAAGCCTCTTGGGTTGAGGTCATTTTTTTAGGTAGGAAGGCTCTTCGGTTCAGACAGAGAATATAGATCTCTTTCGCTCGCCTCCCTCTCTTCTCTCTCTTTCTCTTTCTCTTCTCCTTTTTCTCTCCTCCTTTCCCTTCCCCTTCTCTCTCTTTCTCTCCTCTCTTCTCCTTTTTCTCTTTCTCTCCTCCTTCCCCTTCTCTCTCTCTCTCTCCCCCCCTCTCTCTCCTTCTTCTCCTTCTCCTTTCTCTCTCTCTCTCTCCCCCCCTCTCTCTCCTCCTTCTCCTTCTTTCTCTCTCTCTCCTCCCTTTCTCTCCTCCTCCTCTCCCTCCGTTTCTCGCCGTCGGCGGCTTCTTCGGCCGCGCCTTCAGTTGTCCTTCCGCGGGGCCCGACAGCCGCGCGCGATGCACTCCGAGCCCCCTCGCCCTTGGGGGGGCAGAGCGTAGCCACGGATTGCATGTATGGATTTGCGGTAAATTAGTGATGAAACGGAGAGGAAAAGATGGTGTGGGGCGCTGATTCCCAACGGGACTGAGCAGAAAAACCAACAAGCTGCGTTTTAATAAAACAAAAGTGAGCCTGTATTCCACCACCCTTCCTTTCTTTTTTCCTTGGAAAAGTACCTTTTCTTGATTTATGGAAAATGGTTGTCGGGCCCACAGACCTGCTGGACTCTGAGCTGGTAATCTAAGCAGCCTTGGATGGATTTGAAAGGGATTTGAAATGCACAGGGAGAAAAAGCCAAGTGAAGTTCTAAGGAAAGGTCGCAGTGCCCCAAATGCACAAAAAGAACCCCTCTCCCCACTGCATTTCCTGATTTGTGCTATATTTTTAAAGAAAGAGAAAACTTTTCCTGAAAGTCTACGAATGAATGAACAATGAATGCAGTATGATGGGTAGCTTAACTCTTGTGTTTATTTAGATGGGTCAGTTCTTTTTCCCTTTCCCCTTCCCTCTCTTTCCCTTCCCTCTCCCCTTTCCTTTCCTCTCCCCTTTCCTTTCCTTTCCTTTCTCCTTTCCTTTCCTTTCCAACTTGGGCTTTTGTAATACTTCTCTCTCTCTCTTTTAATCCTGCCCTTCCTCCACAGATCTCAGGCTTGTTTATAGCAGCCCTTGGAGATAGGTTAGCACCAAGGGAGCAGCAAGGCCCCTGCTCAAAGCAGATTTCCTGGCTGAGAGGAAATCTGAACAAGAGTTTCTAAATCTCAGCAACTCCATGGCTACATTACCCTGCCTTTGCGTGCCAAGATTCAAATGGACTTCTAGTGAAAATAACAGAGGAAGATGATCTGATCTTGGAATTTGCTTGGGGCGGTGATCCTACAGAATCTGTCCTCTGTGCAAGAAACATTCAGGATGCAAAATATTTTTGAACAAACCTCTTGAAATGTTGCTTTCCTTTAGAAGACGTAGCTGTTGTCTTTTTGCTTCCCAAACAGTTGTGTTCACAGAGCAGCTGAACCTGAGCCCATTAAAGGTTTTACAGCTGCACTCG
Source organism: Pseudoxyrhopus heterurus (assembly GCA_032468235.1). Lineage (NCBI taxonomy): Eukaryota > Metazoa > Chordata > Lepidosauria > Squamata > Pseudoxyrhopus > Pseudoxyrhopus heterurus. Next base: position 17,687 of record JANHJO010002283.1, on the reverse strand, counting down.
TGCAACACATTAAGCTTGGTTACTTTATTAGTGTTTGGGGTGAATCTTTGCTTTGATTCACTGGATTCTACAAATATAGAAAAAAGGGGTAAAATTAATAAACAACTTAGGGGTGTGAACATGGTTGCTGACTTTGCATATCATGGTTTAGCCTCTGTAATAAGTCACAATGGATCCTAGTTGATGGATTGATCTGTCACATTATTTATCATGCTTCATCTTAGCATGGAATTGGTAGGTCAATCTTCAAAGATCAGATTTTCAGTGAACTGCCAGAGTATATATTCCATACAGAGAAATGGTGACCTACTTTCTACTCCCCAACCTATTTTTACAGCGCAAGGTATTTGCATTTTAGAAACTGAGAGCAATAAATTCTACGGTACTGAGGAGGAAGACAATCACTGGTGTGGAATTCATAGAAAATGCTTATGGATAGCAATAGTTTTAACATCATGTATAAGAAGAACTTCTTGCCCATGAGGTCAAATCTTCCCATCTTGGCCAAAGAAACATTTTGGAACTAAAACTATACCCTTGTTTGTATTTCCTAGCATCCATTATGATGCCCGTTGCCTCTGATCTTGAAGATTTCACGTTATTGTTATTGGTTCCTTGAATCAGTCCTAATTCCTGATGACTTTTTTGGCAATTGCTCAACAGTAGCTTCTTCCTAGTGCTGAACGGGAATGATTGGCCCAAGGTCTCCCAGCTGGCTTTGTGGTTAAGGCAGGATTAGAACTCACAGTCCCCTGGTTTCTAGCCTCGTGCTTAACACTAGACCAAATAGACTCTCTTGATGCTGGAAGTGACTTACAGCAATTGAGTGTAATCACTTATTATCCTCTGTGAGCTGGTTTAAACTCTTTTAAGCCATCAAAGTTTCCTGAGTACAAAGTTATTCCTCAACTATACCTATTCAGTAAATTTCATCTTGATTTCTCCATAGTGGTGGTACCTTCGTCCTTTCTTTGCTTTAGGACACTGAAACCCCTTGTTGTATTATAGGGAGCACAGGTATAAAAGGCACTGCTCGTATGAAAGCTGTTGTGATTTTAAAAATAATTAAATAGAGGAGTCCCACACTAGCTATAAACCAGGCAGAGTTGACTAGTTAATGTGGCCTCAGGCAAAACATTGGGAAACACAGCTTTCTGTCCAGTTGGTTCACCTTTAGTGGATTGAACAACAACATAAGATTTATGGGCCTATAAATTACCAAGCAGTAAAGCTGCAAAAAAGGAATGATGTGGTACTATATGCTGTGCAAGAGAATATCAGGAGTTCAGACAAAGGGCAAAAAGAAAGGAAGCAAGGATGGTTAGGAGACCATAAATAAAGTCCTAGGAGAGACTGAAAGTTGAGTATGTTTACCCTTGAGAAAAGATGTCAAAGAGAGGGATATAATAGCACTGTAACCTGCCTGCTGTATAGAGGAAGGGAGTGATCTGGAAGTTGCCAAGAAAATTGTAGGGACTCATTACTGCAGGCACCAGGAATTAGTATCAACCCAGGGGTTTGGAATACAGAATAATGATCTTGTCCCAAGAAAGCGGGTTACAGTTAAATGAGGGAAATGGTAGGAACAGTTTGACATTAGAACCAATTCTCAAAGAAGGCGATGATGAATCCTTCATTGAGTTGTTCTAGCAGAAGTCTGTCCATCCATGCATGCATTCATCCATCCAATTTCTATTATGGCTGCCCAACTCACATATGTGACCAGACATAATTATTGTATGGATCAAGGGTCTTCAAACTTGACAAGTTTAAGACTTGTGGACTTCAACTCCCAGAATTCCTGAGCTAACATGAGTGGAGGAGGAATTCTGGGAGTTGAAATCCACAAGTCTGAAAGCTGTCAAGTTTGAAGACCCCTGAGGTTGGGATCTTCCTGTGGTTGGTCCTACTCCTGGTCATTCATAGTTAGATGCAAGTAGGAAAAGGCCCTTAGACTGGTGGAAGCATATCTTCTCATAAAGAAAGGTCCAAGAAGACAAGATTCTGGAGTTGCTCTTCCTATGAGCCATCTTAAATCTCTATTCTGGAATCAGTTTCTAGAAGTAAATCTTCCAAACCCGTCCATCAAACCAAGTGTTTTCAATACATTGGCCTACATAAAATGGTCTTGTTTCAGAGCTGGAACATCCCAGTTACAATTTCTGGTTCAAGGAATTTACTTCTGGAAGCCATTTTGAAGCTGCATGGCCCAAGATAAGGTTTGGTATTTTAGAATAATTCTGTCTCGGGATGTTCAAACATTTTACATTCCTAGTAATTTCTTTCAATATAGTTTTAAAGTAAGAAATTAGAGGGCAAGACTTGGTTTAATGTCCCCTCCCCATTTTTTTTTTCATGAAAAATCCTTAAGAATTTGCTCAGCTCTCCTGTTAAGGCAGAAAGATAAGATTAAGGATCAAATTTCTTGACGTAATTTATCACCTGTAATTTTGTATTCCAGTTTATTTAGCAAAATATAATGTGTGTGTTAATTATTTCACCTGGGAGAAATGTCTCCCGAGTCCTTTCCTCCCCACCCTGCAAAGCACAACATTTCAGTTTGTTCCGTAGTAATTGCAGATTTTTTGGCTTGGAAACAGTCGTCATCCTTTTTCAGAATGTAATTACCCAGGTATGTAGATATCTGAAGAAACATTTCAGGAGGGGAAGTTTTCATGGAAACTTGGGGAGTGGCTCACACATAGATTTGTTTCGCAGGTTTAGACAATAAAACACAATTTATAAATAGTTTAATAAAAAATGCAGCGGCATTAACATAATTACTGAGGTTGCAAGTTTAGCTTTAGCAGAGCTGGCTCGGGAAGTGTGGTGGAGAAAAGTTGTGTGTGTGTTGTTTGGATTGCAACAGAGCTGGCTTTCTTCGGTTTCTGGTTACACGAACCTTCCATGAAGGACCTTTACGCAAAGATCTGTCTCACTGAATGCACATCCCTCCATGTAACCCTAAACCGAGCAGGATATTTTAAAACTGAACCAGTGAAGATTAGATTAGGTCTCCTTCAAACCTCTCTCTTCTCTTCTGTTATTATTTTTGGCTGGAATGCGGAGGAAGGCAGCTGTCTCTGACAAGGGTCAGAATGTCAGTTTGGGTTTCAAGAATGGGTGGGATTCCTCCCTCCTCCCTTGTTTTTCTTTCGTCTTTTCTACAAGTCTCTTGGAAAATCAGGGCGGGATGTTTGTATCCCTTGAGTTGAGAGAAGACCTCTGCACAACAGACTATGATGGGCAGGAGAGTTGATCACCAATTGCAAAAATTGTAATCCACAATTGCCTGTAATAAAATCATGTCTGAACTCATATTGTCATTTTAGTTTGCATTGCAAGCTGTCTGAAGTGTTGAATAAACAGAAAGCTGGGAGATAAATAATAAAATAAAGCATGATAAATGCTGCATGTGTTCATGAAGGCACAGGAAGTTGAGATTTACTCAAGGAGTATTTGGAGATTCTCAATCATTCAGGTCATGGTTGTCCCAAATGTGCTTTTTTCAAAAGGCAACTTGATTTTGTATTTCAAAAACAAAATCCAGTTGCCTTTTTAAAAAAGCGTCTTTGGGACATACTCAAGGAGTATGGATTGGTTCAATCTCTGAAGTCTCTATTCCTCATCTTCTTAATCCCATTTTTTTTGAATGGGAAGGACAGAAATGGGATTAAGTTCACTTAAATCTAACTAAAAGGACCTCTGGTGTCATCAATCTTCACAAAGCCAAACTGGTTGGGCAAGGAGGATCCAGACTTCGTTCCCAGGATCTGTGGGTATTTATCAGCCTCCCTACAATACAGACAATATGTGTAATATTAGAGTTGCCAGTCGCAAGAAGTTTTACGAGTGTCTTCTCCTCAACCACCTTATAGTTCCTGCTCTACATCTTGTTCAGTGCAGGAGGATCTGAAGTGAGGTAGCAACTGAAGCTTGTTGGTTCACTGCACTTTTATCCTTGGCATTGGCAGGTTAAATACCTCTATAGGGCTGAGGTCTCTGTGTAGTCAGGTAGCTTAAGAAAGCAGGGTTTCTGATCACATGCACCATGCTGCTTGCTTTCAAGTGCATCTAAATAGACCTCCCTCCCAGACTCCACATGGGGAGGTTGTAGACAGAAATTTCTCACAGAGCAGCTTTATGGAGCAGCTCCTGTTCAGTGAATGTGTACAAGCAAAGTTAGACAACCATTGTCAGGGATGTTTTAGCTTGGATCCCTCTACTCGGCAAGGATTTAAACTCATTTGTGTTGTGATGTTCTTCCTTCCCTGAAGCACATGGCACATGACTGCAGAATTAGTGCTCCTCATTTGAGAGCTGAGATAATGATCCCCAAACAGATTGTATGAAGTTCCTTCACCGTGAGATTTCCCAAAAAGGTCTGTGTTTTATTTCCAGAAAGCAAAAGAAAAGGCAGTCTGCTGCTGAATTATCTTTGATAATGTAAAGATCTTTCCTTGCCTGTAAACACAACTGATAACCCTTCTGCTTCACAGTAGCTTTAGATACAGCTAGGTAGATTTTTCCAGTCCAATTAGTGTTTTCAGTAGGAAGGGAGTGATGGATTATTTTGGACTACTAATCTTGATCAAGAGTTGGACGAAAGGATAAAATGCAGAGGTTTGTGATGAGAAGCCAATGTTAACCTTTGCAAATTGGAGCTGAAAATAACACAAACTTGTACACTGGCAAAGCTTCTTCACAGATAACTTTGACTTAGGCTAGGCTTTAAATTTAATACATATATTTCATACCGTATCTAACATACTGTCATGTGATCCACTTTCATGGTAAACAACATTACATAGAGTGCAGAAGACAATAAGTTAATGAATTTAAAAGTGCTGAGATAAAAAAAAAGCTAAATCCAGTTTATACCATATCACTATATCTTTTCATACTTTTCTATTCTTGTATTCCTTCCTTCCTTCCTCCAATGTATTAGAAAGCGGTAGGATCAGTGGCTACACAATCTCGTACATTTCAAGCCAGAAAATTACACTATCCTCAAATGCAATACATAATCAAGCATAAATGAGAAAAAAAGATCTATTAAAATGCCAAGTTGGATTTTGTATCAGTCTCAGATTTCTTCTTATGTAACTTCTCCATTTCACTGGAATCAAACTTTGACTGCATTAATATACGGAATCAAATACGAAGTGGAAAATAAAAGAGTTGTAATCTCATCAATTTATTTTACAACTCTGCAAATAACTATACAGTATATCATCATTAGTGTGTATCTATTAACACATGCAGATTATCCTTTCCATATTTTGGTAATTAGTGGTTTTTTTAAATTCCAGTTAGAAATACATTTAATTCCACATCTCAAGGATTGTTTTAAAAAACAAAGCTTTGGTGCTTCGATTCGGAGGCAAGCTTTTTGGTTCAAATGGGCTGAGAAGTAGCAAGAATTCTCCTTCTGATCTTCTATGTCAGGGTCATAGATTTGAAAGAGGACTATGCCAATTAGGCTTCTAGTTGACAGTAAAGAGTTCTCTAAGGCTTTGGTGCCATCTAGAACCTGTCCAGATCTTTGCAGCCTAGATATGATACCCCATCCTAAAACTGAATCTCTCCAGCTTTGGACCAATGCCATAATAGCTACACCACACTGGGTCTCATGTAATAAATGATGAACAGGCAGCCTTATAACTATAGGGATCTATCCAGTGCATTTGATTTCTGCAGGCTTTTCTCTGAAAATGTTAAAAGATTGAGCCTAGTCATTTAGAGAAAGCGGATACCATGCTATCTGGCTTTTTTTTCTAATCTAAAAGCCACACACTGGGGATTTGTAGGCCTCTAACCTGCATTCCTTAAAATATAGATGAATCTTCATCAATTGGACATTTATCTTTAAACACACATACCTGTACACATAACTGCAATGGTAAAACTCTTGATATTTCTGCTTAACTCAGGCTCTGCTTTGGCTAATTCCCACCTTAGCAATTTTCTCACCGGAACATTCTCCGGGGAATGTTGCGTTGCTGTGAAATGTCTGAACAAGGTGTTAGTAGATGTAGGATGGATGCATTATTTATTTATTTTTATTTACTTAGCAAGTTTGTATAGCCACCCATCTCACAAAGCGTGATTCTGAGTGGTGCACGATACACAAATACATCTGCGCAAATTGTACTCCAAGGAATTACAATGTTCCATGTAGATAGCATAATAGCTGATGACATATATTCTGGGCCTCGAATCTCACAACTGGTAAATGCTGCCCTTGACCCAACGTTTTCTGATGTGTCGGAATAGACTAGAGACTATATAAGAGAGCCAGTTTGGTGTAATGGTTAATGCATCAGGGTAGAAACTGGGAAAGTGTGAATTCTAGTCCTGCCTTGGGCACAAAGCTGGCTGGGTGATCTTGGGCCAATCACTCACTCTCAACCCTAAGGGGGTGGCAATGGCAAGCCAAGAAACCCTGCCAAGAAAACTGCATTGAATTGTCCAGGTAGTCTCTGAGAATTGGAGACAATTGAATGGAAGGAAATAAAAACAGAGCATAAGGTCCTCATCTCCAGACATGGCAGGAAAATGCTCTTGTCTGAAATGACTCTTTAGATGTTGCTGAATCCTCAGCACTCCCTGAGCAGGGCCGGTGCTAAGCACTAAAATACACTAACATCCAGAAAGCTGAGCTAGTGGCTCTGGTTTGTTAACAGTCAACTTAATAGATATATGAATATCCATGACACTTCAGGAGCTGTGGTGGCGCAGTGGTTAGAATACAGCATTGCAGGCTAATTCTGCTGACTGCCAGCAGTTCGATCCTGACCAACTCAAGGTTGACTCAGCTTTCTATCCTTCTGAAGTCAGTAAAATGAGGACCCAAATTGTTGGAGGCAATATGCTGACTCTGTAAACCACTTAGAGAGAGATGTAAAGCACTATGTGGTATATACTTCTAAGAGCTATTGCTATACTGGAAGCCTGTTACTTGATTCTCCTAATATCTAGAGTGTGAACAATGAACTTTGAAGATTATGTTTGTACAGCATGCTTAATCATAATTTGGGTTTGACGCCATACATTGAACCATACAACCAGCCAAAATGCTAGGTTTACATAGCACTCAGCCAAAAACTTAGCTGAAGTTAAACTACATGAGTGGTGTAGTGGTGAAATTGATATTTGACTTATTAAAGATTTTGTCTGCTAGCACCAATATGGCTTTATATGAGTTTTGGATAATGATATAGAGCACAATATTGCCAGGACTTCTATAGGAAACTTTTGAAGCACATTTTCTTATGTATTCCTGACATACTTAACCAGGAACTAAATCTCAAAGAGAAATATGTTTCTGTGCCATGGAAACATTTTGTTAGCCAAGATCCTAGGGCTTTAATTCAAGAGTATATTATTCTACTAAGAAGACAGTCAACTAGCAGCACTATATTAGCAATATAGCAATAGCACTTACTTATATACCGCCCACAGTGCTTTACAGAACTCACTAAGTGGTATACAGAGTCAGCCTCTTGCCCCCAACAATCTGGGTCCTCATTTTACCAACCTCAGAAGGATGGAAGGATAAGTCAACCTTGAGCCCCATCAGGATCAAACTCAGGCTATGGGCAGAGTAAGTCTACAATACTGCATTCTAACCATTGCATCACCAGGGATATTAAGCATCCTATGATATTGCTAAACCATGTTTTAGGAAATTAGGATATTTATTTGTTGATTTATATAGCTGAGCACTTCATAATAGTCATTCTGGGTGGCTTACACACTTAAAGTTAATACAATTATACAATATAAAACAAACATTAGTTAAAGGGCCAAAAGCAGTCCAGACCGATGAGAACAACATTATGATTTCTAACTAACATTCTTACTCTCATGCCTGGGAATATCTATCATTGTCTGCAGAGTAAACTACAATTAGCTGGGACCATTCAGCATTGAAACATACTGCAGTATGCTAACATTCCAGAAAGAGAGAGAAAGAAAAAGAAAGAAAGGAAGGAAGGAAGGAAGGAAGGAAGGAAGGAAGGAAGGAAGGAAGGAAGGAAGGAAGG
>JANHJO010002282.1:0-10018 GCA_032468235.1 Pseudoxyrhopus heterurus | reverse complement strand
AAACTAGATTTTTATTTATAATAAAATTGTGATTATTTCAAAGTGAATGTGCATGTGTGTTACATTAGGAAAGAAATGATTTTCTTCCTTTGATTATGTTAATATCTGTGGTGTGAGACTTCATATGATATAAAAAGTTGCCTTTTGTTGTGTTTATTTTAAAAAAAAGTCCTTTAAATTGTAAAAAGGGAGGAAGGACCAAGTTTATTGCTTGTTTCATGACCAAAGTAATGCAACATGGTCATTATCTAAACCATTAAGTACGGTAGGTTTAGATGAATGTAAAACCTGCTACATCCTGTCCCTCAAACCTGCCTCTGAAATTGATATTATTATTAGGTGCAAAGGAGAAGGGGCACTAGTCCAAGTAACCACCTTTTTTTTTTATTTAAAGCTAAATATTCTAAGATTGAAAAGAGAGGAGATACAAAAATGCTGGGGAAGAATAATCAACATTTCTGCCAGTGTTATGGTTCAAATATCCCAGTTGCCCCTTTTCCTGTAGCTGCTTTAAACACACAATCTTACTGCCTCTGAAATGTAAATTAAAATTAAAATCTCAGGTATGTTCACACAATAGAGAAATGTACAAAATGTAAACAATTATTTGTACTGCAAATGTGACTTGAGCAAAAGCCATTTTACACCTTGAGGACAAATACCAAGGGTAAGGCACAGTTAAACCCAGTGATTTTTGTGCCAAGCTATTTGTTGGACTGTGTCCCAACTTTAAATATGATAGACTTAAAAAAGTGAAGTGGCTTGTAGATTGAGTGTGTTTATAACTACAGACATCCCTCCCTATGTTGGCAGTCATCCATAACTTGCCTTGAGTCACTCAAGTTTTTCAAAGGCTCATAAAGACTCTTGCTATAGCTACTTGGTCAGAGGTGCTCCAAGTTCTGTTTCATTTATTATCATTAGTTCCCAACTCTTGCTCCAAAATGTGATAAGAGCTTCTATAATGCATGTCAAAGCCTGAGGAAATGAGAAACAAGATTTTCCTGCTGCGTACCTGACTGGTGAACAGGAAGGTGGGAGACACTTTTCCCATCTTACTCCTGCAACATAGCATAAATGTGGAATTTATGATTCTTCTGTTCTTGTCACAGTGGTCAATTCAGTCATGTTGATTACTGTTCCTGCTTATCTTAACATCCTATTATGTTCCCTTTAATGCCAATAGTTGAATAAATTCTTCTCAAGTGTTAGCATAGAATAGTAATTTTTTTACTATTTACTTGTCCTTTTTGGAGTGCCTATTCTACCTTTCATTTCTTATCTTTCAGTATATTACCATATATAAATATGGAGCAAAGGTTTGTGTACTTTTGATAAAACAGTATTATGTGACTCAATTTGCAGTAAAAATCAAGAGGAAAAATCCCATTAAATTTCTTTGTACTTTGCCTTTTAAACTTTTATTCACAGTTTATGGGAAGCACTCTTTAAGACAAGCACTAGAATTTAGTGTAATAATAAGTGTTTTCTTTTTTCCAGTTGCTGTATAGTACCATCTCTGTTAACAAGGAGTCCTGCTCTTGAGAAGCTGTTGAAGAATTCTCCTAACCCTTGAGAAATTTAGGGGGGGAAATGTTTCTCCAGTTTTCTTGCCCACAAATTGAAGAAACATTTTAAGGGACATTTGTGCCTATCAACTATCAGTTAATTTTACAGATAAGCAACTGCAACTTAACTATTTATTCTGGCCCCAACATAAGTCCCCAAGCTTCAAATGGTTATACATCTGAAGTACTCTTTCCCAAGTGCAATTCAAACACAGAAAGAGCTGAGAAGCAGCAGAACTCTGTTGGGCTGTTCAAATTGGCAAGGAGATGAAACTGAACGTTTTCCTTGAGTGCAGCTAAAAAGCACAGTAAATGTTGATGTTGATTAAATTCATGCTGATACATTAAATAGAAGAAGGCAGTTAGTATGTTTTGCCATGTTATGATTTTACAAGCAAAGGGCAAGTGAATCATCCAAGCTGAGCCATTTACAGAAACTAGAACTGCAAGATTTTTCTTGACCAGGATAGGCTGTTCAGCCTTAGATGCTGCTGACATAATAAACATTAAGAGAAACATTGGTTAAATCTTGGGTGCCTGGGCTTGTTCTTATTGCCTTCCCCAAATGTACTGATTCACACATGAGGGTAAGAACAGGGGATTTTATAGTTGCAGAATTAGCCCAAAGGCACAGAACCTGAGACCTGCATATAATTCTTGTTTTTTAAGATGCTTTTTTGAGTTCTTAATCTAACCTACAAGCCCAAATAGTGCCTTGTTTAAAGTGTGAACCTGCTGAAATCTTGCTTAGGTTTCTAAATTCAGACAAGGTTGACTGGGAGCTGCCACTTAGCTGGTTTTTAATGTGGAGAATGAAGAAGTATATTAGACAATTAGTGTATAATCACACTCATTATATTTCACTTTAAATAAAATGAAATCAGTTTTATCTATCACCTTTTCAGATGTAACTAGGCCTCCTCCAGTGAGTCATAGAGATATAATGTGTAAAACCACTTCTTATGGCTTAGCAGCTAGAAATTCTTCATGCGTAAAGCAGCCTTAGAAAATCTTGGTAAACTGATTTGCAGATATGACTTCAACATTCCTTAAGTTAACATGGAAAACATGTTTAAATGTTGCTATTATGTAAATGGAACAATATTTGCCCTTGAATGTTAGGTGAATCCCAATCAATATCCAGTTAAGCAAGGAAATGTGTTTTTATTCAAGTCAGTTATGTAGAAAGCTTTGTATGAGCAATGGTTTTTCTGATGATTATAGTCTCCTTTTCACCTACAGAGCACAATGTATATGGTTCTGTATATAACCCCACTGTGACCTTAATATTCCTTTGCTACAGTTTTATTCTTTGGGCATGTTGTAACAAAGCATTTTTACCAACCTATCTAATTATGTACTGTTGAGTTTAGACCTTAATTTCCATTAATAGCAGTTGATAGTCAACAGTTTAAAAACTATCTCTGTCAATGATTATTAATTAGTCCTTAACATAGGTGGGGCATATTTTCACTCTGGAAAGCTTCTATTTTGGAAATATAAATCATCTTGACATATTCAATCTTTTATGACAATATGTGTGAGCACTAAAATGTGGTTTTCCAGTGTGCCTGCTGGCAAAAAGCTAGGCTGGCTTAAAGAGATATTGTTCTGTTCCCTGTTCTAAAAGTAGGGAAATAGTTTTGTCCACACTAAAAGCCTGCCGGAAGGAAAAAATCAGAATGGGAAAGGATATCCTTGGTGCTATGATCTCTTTGAGGTTTGGAGAACTGCAGAAAAGGACCTACCATATTTTCCCTTGCTTCCATGTCATACAGGCAATAGACATAGGGTGGGAGTAGAATCCAGTTGTTCCCCTTATGTATTCATTACCTTTCTTTTCATGGTCCAGAATGGGGTTGTTTCTTTTGATCTTATAGAATTGAATAAATGGCAGTAAAGCAGTCATGATCTCTACTTCTCTCTCTGCTCTTTTTCTTTTAATTGTGGATGGCAAGGAAAAGAAGGAGGGGGAAGCAGAAAGACAGGTAACTCCAGATGACCATCAGAATTAGTTTTCTTGTTTTCTTTTTCTGTAGTCCACCTCTGGTAGGCCAACCTTCCATTTATTTCTTAGAAAACACAATACACTAATTTGCAATGTTTATATAGACTCAAAATTTTACCAAATCAGTTGTCTGAAAAAAAAATAACAACAGCACTTAGACTTATAAACTATTTCACAGTGCTTTACAGCCCTCTCTAAGTGGTTTACAGAGTTAGCATATTGCCCCAACAATCTGGGTCCTCATTTTATTGACCTCGGAAGGATAGAAGGCTGAGTCAACCTTGAGCCGGTCAGGATCGAACTGCTGAACTGTTGGCAATCTGTAGTCTTCAGTCAGCAGAATTAGCCTGCAATGCTGCATTCTAACCACTGTGCCACTACGCAGTTATACTCTTCTTCCCTGTTGCCTTGTTAGAGAAACTAAGTGACATAAAATTAATTAAAAAATAAGGAGAACCTTTTTTACAGTGGCATCCCTTGACTACTCTGTTCTAAAGCAATTCACATATAGATATAAAAAGACACTTCTAAATAATATTTTTATATATGGGTTGTTCCTTATAATTTTCTTTTCTAGGATTTAGTTTTTGTCTTTTATAATATAGTTTAGAAAAGCTTTTAAAATAATTTTATTGCATATTAGTGCAGTAAAAATAATACTGTGAGATAGGCTGGGCTAAGAGACAGCAACTGGCTCAAAGTCAATCTGAGTTTTCATGGATGAGAGTGGATTAGGAACTGGATTTCCCATAGCTGATCTCCCCTTAACCTCTATGCCACATTAATTCTGTTTAAAATGTCTACTTTGTGGTCTTTCCTTACTACTTATTTAAAGTGTTATCCACCATTTTTGAGTTGGCAGAATACTAATCCAATATGACATTTCAAATACCTATCTTATCTCAGTTGCCAGTCACCTGATATCTTTAAAAAGATTGTGTCACAAAGCCTAATAAATTTTACATATCTTGAGGCATCTTGAGTATCAGAACAAGAGAGAGAAGATACTCTTTTAATACCATTATAACTAAGGACAGCTGACGTCTGTGTCAGTCATGGGCACTGGGCAGGAGTTGAGATGAAGGCAGTGCCATGGGGACAGAGGAGGAAATTACTAATGTCAAGCCTTTTTTTTTTTACTATGTTTAAGTTCAATTAGAACTATGGGCTACATCAGGTACACATATTTAGAATGATAAAATAAAAGTGCATCTCCTTATATATTTAGTCAATAACACAATTTAGCTTGAAGGCGATAATAAACCATATGTTTCTTAGTCTTATTTAAAGAACACTAATTGAAATCAAATGTGCTTTAGTTAGACATGATCAGCCAATTCCATTAACTTTAATGAATTTTTTCTGAGTATGTCTATGGCAAAGTCTAACTTATTATTAATAACATAAGCAAAAGCTAGTTATGTGCTTATACTCTAAGGCTGCAGTTCTATAAACACAAAATTTGGGAGTTAGAGCAATTAAAATCAAACAGATATAGTTTTGAGCTAATATGTGCCAGATTAAGCTGTTAATTCACTGAAATGTTTTCTTTGTTTATTTTCTGATTTCTAAGAACTTCTGATTAAGTCAGTGTGTTTGCCCTTGGTACCACACCATTTTAGTGAGTCACTTGAGCTCAATCTAAGACAGCATTGCATAATCAAAGAGGCATTCCTCCTGAACTTTTCTGATTGCATCATTAGGCAAGTGTGCCAGATAAATTTACTAGGCCTTAGAATGCCAGAAGAGATATGCTTGCAAGAAGGCAAAACGACTTGCTAAAGTGGTTTTTCTTTTTGGTGGATGAGGTGAAGCCTGTTCTAAAGAAACAGGAAGCTTAAATTACAAACACAATTTGCTTTGGCATTCAGATTCACCTTTCCAGCCAGACATTTTCATCATGAGTATAGTCTTTAAAAACTGTTGATTAGAACTATCCTATAAAGGTAATAGAAGGGAGACATCTTGTGGTGAATTTAGCTCTATACTGACTATTAAAAACATGTTAAACTGACATTTTTAGAAAGGGATCACTTGAAGGAGGCAAGGAAGAATCAAATAAACCTGAATCGTTATCTATACATAAGGACTATAGATAATAGACTTGAACAAAATGGCACAGCAATATATATGACAGCTTAAAATATGAAATTATTGGAATCTTTTTGTGCGCTTAAAGCAAACATGTACATAAAAAAACCCAGTTCACAGCTAATTCAGTTTCCATTATACATTGTGATAAGATTGATTACTCCTGATGACAACATGAGCATGTTCACGTAATTTTCTTCGCAGCAATAGTTTATCTTCGTATAACTTCATAGTTTATCATTGTCTTCTTTTCCATGTTTTGTGACTGCGCAGCTTTTCCTACAATCTCGCATAATATCTGTTTGCTCATTTAGCTTTTTTGAGATCAGTTAAGACCAGCTAAATGCTGCCATTTGCTGAAAATTGTAGTTGTTTTCTTCTAAAGTCTACAGATATAAATGTAATTCAAAGTGTTTTCAGAAGACTAGCAGGGAGAGCATTGTTGGGATTATCTGAGTGTTGTCTTATTACTTCATTTACTTATTACTTTGACAACAGCTGTCAAAGGAACACATTATTGTGAGAAAGATATAGTCTAACAAATATAATTAACAATTAAAATAAGTTTAATGAAACAAAATATAGCTGAAACCATAACTTGCCAACAAAGCAAAAAAAAAAGATGAACTGTTTCCTAACAAATGTATATAGGAAACACAACACAGTACTAATGGGGGACTTTAACTATCCTGACATCAACTGGAAGATAAACTCTGTACTGAGTGGGAGATTGAATAGGTTCCTGACCAACCTAGCTGACAACTTTGTCATTCAAACGAGGAGGGAACTAATCAGACAACTATACTGTATTTAATTCTTACTAACAGAGAAGTGATTGAGGAGGTTGAATTTGTAGGAACTTTGCAAGACAATGACCACGTCATACTGGAATTCAATATAATGCAGGCACAAGCAATAAAAAACAATCAAACCAGTCTTAGACTTTAAAAGAGTTAAGTTTAACAAACTTAGAGAGAATGGCAGGATTCCATGGATGAAAATCTTAAAGAAGAAAACAACTCAAGAAGCTTTGGAGACTCTGAAAAATATGATTATTAAAAGCCCAGTCCAACTCAATACCACTGGGAAAAAAAACAAGAAATCTAAGAAGAAACCAGCATGGTTACACAAAGAACTTTGTGATAAACTGAAAGAAAAAAAAAGATAAGTACAAAAAATGGAAAGAGGAAATACCAGCAAGTAGCCTGAATCTGCAAAGATGGTATATAAACCAAGGTTCAAAATGAAGCAAGACTTAAAATAAATGTCAAAAATAATAAAGTTTCTTTCCACATATAAAAAATAAGAAAAATATCAAAGAAATAATTGGTTAATGAATGGGAGAAGATGATAAGGAAGTAATGGGCAGTAGAGAGGAAGCAGAGCTGTTTAATGCATTCTTTGCATCTGTCTTCACACAAAAAGAAAATATAGCCCATCCTATCAAAAACAGGATGAAATAATGAAATAGGTTTAAGACTCATAAAGATTCTTAACAAATAAATTTGGGGTTAATAATTACTGCTTTAACACCCTTGCAAATCAATTGTTTCATGATCTACTTTAATAATGTTTAGTTGTCAGTGTCACACTGATTGATTAATAGTTCATCAATTCCTGTGTTTTATGCTACTTTAATATGTGAACATTTCCCCTTTAATTTTCTAGGATTGGTTACATTTTCCAATTTTTTGAAATAGAATTAGGTAAATATTTGGCTAGACAATCCTGATTAAAAAAATGGTAGACATTCTTGTACTGTGCTGACAGGTGGTGAATCATGGTGATAATAAATGCAATGCCCTATAAATAAAATACTTTGAATATTTCATTGTTTAGATGACTCAGACCATATTTTATGGTGCATTAATAATAATATGAATCCCTAACTGTGAGTCCTTGGTGCTTTCTGGGTTTAGTTGTTTGCTTGCAAATCTTTCATTACCCAATATTAAGGAATTCAAGAGAACTCCCTAACTGTTCATCCAAGACATAAAAATCTATCTCTTAAAATATTCTTTATTTTCTTAGCATTTGCTTTCCTCAAAATTTCATCTAAATTTGGTTTCACATTGAATTAGGTATTACCATCCACAGGGAACACAGTTTTATGTTTTAGATATTATACTTTTGACATTTTGTAACCAGTGCCTAAAACAGTGGTGACAGACTGGGTTATTCATGAAAAAATGTGGTTTTTATTCTTGTTTTAGGACAAAATATTTACAATTAGATGAACACCATGGCTGCATACATCTTAACACCTCTGTCAGCAGAACATGTTCACAGTAGTGCAGAATATGGAAATAATATAAGAAAAAAATCATGCGCAACATTTTCATTGGATTTTACTAAAAATACTTCTAGACATAAACTAGTATTTGTTCTTATCTAGACAAAATGCACAGAAATATTTGCTTAAAAATTACAGACATAACAAATATACTATTATATCCACTTTATTTGTTTGTTTGTTTGTTTAGTTGGTTGGTTGTCACATTTTGAGGAAGCTGCTAGTAAAGTTCACTGTCACACAAGCTACTGTATTTAATGTTTAATCTTCATATGAAAAGCATATGGCACAACTTTATAAGTAGCTCACAAGTAAACATCCAAAACTATAATATGTAAGTCAGTTTTCTTCTCTGATAATTGCAAACCTGGCCCAAGTCTTAGGCATATTTTATGGACATCGTAAAAAAAAAAAAAGCAATAACGCTGAAGCATAACAAAAGATCAGCGTGAACATCATTTTGCAGCTTTGATCCAAATGTTTTCTTCAGTCTCTTATTTCTTTCAGAAACTACCCAAGGCAATAACAGTAAAGAGGTCTTTCTACAACACACACTTTGGCTGCTGCACTGATTTTTCAGTGAAAAAGCAATTTCCATGTAACAAAATCTGTTTGCACATTATCTTCTTTTTGCACTAAATTAATATGCAGCTTCATTTCAAGCTATTATTTGAAAGGATGCAAATGAAAGCATATTTATCCTCATTTGACAACCCTGCTCATTAAAAGGTGCTCATCTCCAATTCTCAGCCAAAGGAGCCCATGTTTGTCTGAGAGAGATGCTTCCATCATTACGCACCAGTATAAAAATCCAGAATGCAGTAAACTTTCCTGTCAAAGCAGCACCTATTTATCTACTAACATTTGCATGCTTCTGAACTGCTAAAAGAACTGGATAAGTAATGGGAGCTCACTCTGTTGTGCAGTACTTGGTCTTGAACCCGGGCAGCTAACAAGCTCAGTGTCTTAACTGCTGAGCCATTGTGAGCCCTTATCCTCATTAGAACCAATTAATATTGGCCAAATCTGTCTGAATTTCCTGAAAGGGTACATTCCTGGTGACAGAAAAGTTTTTTTCTTTTCATCCTCAATGTCATATTTATTCTGAATTTCTTTGTGTATCATTACTACTGTTGATAATATGTATTTTTTTTTGTAATGAAATGTATATATAAAATATGCCACTATAGTTTATTATGCTGCAACTCCCTGCCTGCTAATGCTTTTGTGAAAAGTCCTGATGGGAAAAATTTTCTCATATTATCTTGTGATGTGTGTGTGTGTGTGTGTGTGTGTGTGTGTGTGTGTGTGTATGATGGGATGCTCACTTGTACACATCAGTTTACAGAGTAATAATATGAATAGTGCAAACAACTGCAGTTTTAAACACAATATTTTGTTGTCCTTTAAAGGACAGACTGTTTTATGGCATATATTTTATGGCATATGGTAGATTTAAAAAATAATAATAAATTTGCAGATTAAACTGATTAAGATATCTTACCCTATAGAACAGGGGTGTCAAACTTGCATCGTCACAGCAGTGTCACATGACGTATTGTGACTTTTCCCCCCTTTGCTAAACTGGGCATGGACGCATGCGGCTCACGGGCTGCGAGTTTGACAGCCCTGCTATTGAAAATCAAGAAGAGGAATCCAGAAAACGTATTCATGGTAGTAGCCTCTGCACTTTGGAGTAGCTTGTCCCTGAATTTAGGATCACCCCTTCTAAAACTATCATTTTTGAAAGTCATTAAGGCTGTACTTTTTCAGTGCACCTGGGTAGGAAATGCAATATAATGGAAACCACAGCTTCCATGAAATGTTGCATAATCTAGTTCCGAGGCCAAATGATGTATATATATATATTTATGATGTATATATATATATTTATGAGACTTCTTTTTAACATGTTGTGATATATATGTTTCTATTTTATTGTAAGCTACCTAGAATCATAAAGTTAGGTAGTATACAAAATTATGTATACCGTATATACTCGAGTATAAGCCGACCCGAGTATAAGCCGAGGTCCTAATTTTACCCAGGAAACCTGGG
>JANHJO010002280.1:107133-117527 GCA_032468235.1 Pseudoxyrhopus heterurus | reverse complement strand
TTGTAAACCGCTTAGAGAGGGTTGCAAGCCCTGATAGGTGGTATATAAATACAGTGCTATTGCTATTGCTATATTAGTACCTCACTTGATCTTGATTGTATCCCTCTGCTAATGCAATTTAGGATTGCATTGGCTTTTTTGGCTGCCGCTGCACACTATTGGCTCATATTTAGCTGGTTGTCCACTAAGATTCCAAGATCCTTCTCACAATTACTGCTATTAAGCCTGGTTTCACCCAGTCTATATGCATACTTTTGGTTTTTCTTGCCTAAGTATAAGACTTTACTTTTTTCTACATTGAATTTCAATGTAAAAAATATAGGTAAGAAGAGAAGCAGCATAAAGTAACTGATTTGGCCCAACATTTCTAGAAACGTTTAGTCATCCTGAGAGCAGTTTTTGGGATAAAACAGTTGCTATGTGCAGATTTACATAAAAATATAAGAAACTGGCATGTTTTCCATTCAGAGGCTATGCTGTCTAGCATTATCCTTATTCCAATCGGTTGTTTGTTGGTTTTATGATGGACAATTTTTCAGTGGTGGAGATTTCTACCTAATGTCCTGGGTATACTGCTATGATGGCAAACTTGTCAGATTAATTTTTGCTTATAGCTTATGCTATGTCTTACACTCTATTTTTATATATTCCTCATTTCAAAAATGGGAGGAAAATGTGTTGCTAATTCTTAGCCTTTGGAAGCAATTATTGAGCCTACAGGGACTTAGTGCCTGCTCATAGTAAGAAATTGCAGGTTGTGCATTCTTCCTTTAGGGCAGGGGTGTCAAACTCACATCATCACGGCAGCATCACGTGACATATCGGGACTTCTCCTTCGCTAAACCGGGCATGAGCGTGGCCAGTGCATTACGCCTCCAGCCTGTGGAACAGGAGTTTGACAGCCCTGCTTTAGGGTATGCTGAGTTGTCATATACAGGTAGTCCATTTAGCAACTGTTCACAATTGTGACAATGATGGAAAAGTAACTTTACATGCTTTACAATCTTTGCATGAACAACCTTGCATGTCTGCAAAGCAAAGCCAAAGTAAGATTTTAAACACAGAAATGGTTTCAGTAATCAACCACTTCAGCTAACAACTGAATTGCTGGCCACAACTGTAATTGTTGAAGTGGAACTATCTGTATTGTTTATATATGGAGCCTTGTTCAAATCTACAGCAGCAATATTTGTTCAAAAACGTGACCCAGGATGACATAGCAAGAATAATCTCTTTCCTTCTCGTTTTATCCTACAGTATTATTTGATAAATTATGTCACAACGGTTAAGTTGTTGGAAAGGGATTTCTAATTTATAATCCACAAACAGTACACTGGAAGGCACCGGTGATTTTCTGGCATGATGACTGAGAAGCTTTTGCGTGTTTTTGGTGTATTTGTTTAGACTTTTTGGTAAACAACTTTTTTTGTCACACAGCTTCTCAAAAACTACCAACTGACAAACAACATGTAAATAGAGTAGTACTCATCATTAATTGGTTCTGGAAGGCACAACATACCAAAAATGATGAGTATCAAATAAATTTTTCCCATAAGGAATAATGTAATGAGTCCCAAGACAGCCAACACCGACAAGTTCTAGCTAGTGCGTCAAGTACCAAACAAATGATGAATACCGGGGTGAAATTTTCACATCAAAACACATTGAGTTGAGTACCAAATTCAATGAATTTCACAGCACTTGAGTACCAAGGTGCCAGTATATTTACCAATATATGTATAGAAATACATTGTTTATTACAGTAAGGAAACAAACAATTTCCTCCATGTTCCTTCCCTGTTCTTTTCTTCCCTAACAGTGGACAGATCAAGGCATTCAATTATTCTCCAGGTAGAAATCATACCAACTAGTAGACCATTCTTTGTCTTCACTATTGGCTAGAAAAGGCAAACACTGTCTGACACTTTTTTTTCAAGTCTTAAGACTTGAAACTATGAAAATGACACACTCATAACAGCTTGATGTTACAAAGCATTAGCAAACAATTAATCAACTCAAATTAATCTTAGTGAGTAAACTGCACTCTGAAGACTGGAAGGTGAAAAAGACGGTAATCTGGAAAACAGGTTTTAGAAACAAACTGCTTAGGAATCTTCATGCCCATTTGTTCCCACTGATATTACAATTAGAATCTTTACCAATTACATGAATAACTCAGATAGTTTATAAAACCATTTATATTTTCAGTGTTTTTAAAGAGCTAAAATACTAGTATATTATTTTAAATGATAAAAATAATCTATTATATTTGATGTTAGTACATTTGGAATTATTTTAAGATCTATAACCCACCAGAGTCTGTAAGCTGTATAAGACAGTACAAAGAACAATATAATTTAAAAATGATAAAACAATATAATGACGTGGAAAGGGCAGACTGCTTTGGAAAATGAGCAGATCAAGGTCATTTGAAAAGGTCATTTACAACAATAAATCGGTAGCTATTCAGTCACTGCAGTGAAATATATCATAATTTTTAAATGAAATCAATATAATTTTATAAAGCACCTACAGGTAGTCCTTGACTTATGACCACAACTGGGACTGAAATTCTGATCACTAAGCAATTATTGTTAAACGAATTATCACATGACAGGACCAATTTTAAATAGCTTTTACCATTAATTTTAAGCCAATCATGTGGTCATTAAGCAAATCTGGCTCCCACAATTGACTTTCCTGTTGAAACCAGATGGTTCAAGTGACCACAAAATGTTACAACTATTGTAAATGTGAACTGGTTGTCAAGTACTCATATTGCAATCCCATGACTGCAGGGTGGGTAATTTCAAGGAGGGGTTGTAAGACCTTGTTTCTGAGGCTCTTGTAGCTTTCAAGTGTCATTAAATGAACGGTCATAAGTTAAGGACTACCTGTATTTAATAATGGACTGGTTTAAAATACCTTATCTACATCATTAAAATGCTGCTATTGTTTCTTATTATTTAACCTCCTTTTTCGGTTCCAGATTGTTGTCTTAAATAAAAAAAATAACCATCTAGATTTTCTACTGTGTTGTAGAGATGATAAGTATGTTCCAGTGATTTAATGTTTAAGCATCTACTTATTGAGGAGAAAATGAAAAAAAATAAGTTGTTGCTACCTTTCTATGCTTCCATGATAACAAATGAAACAATAAATATTCTTCTGAGGTTTGTGGGGGAAGGAGACTTATCTTTTGCTAAGTCAGGTGTGTTGCAGTAAGCTTGTTGATGCTTTTACAGTTTAGAGTCTCCTGGAGTTAATTTAGAGCAGTGTTCCTGTGGTGAGTTAGTTCCACTTCAGAAAATAATGAAACCAGGGCTTACTCTGTTGCTTTTCCTTGCGAACCTTCCTTTTTTATTGCCTTTTTGTCCTGTCCTTTACCCAAATCTGGAGTGCCAGATAACTACTTGGGGGATAGAGGAAGGGATAAAGGTAACCCTAATTTAGACCACACACACATTATCATTTCCACATATGGATTACAAAGTGCTGTTTTCTTTCTTTGATAAGAAAATACATACAAATTTTCCAGTTTCACAGAATCAGATTTTTATTTGACAAAGCAAAAAATCCTGTCCTGTGATGCTGAAGGCCATATGCTGCAAATTGAGATTAATGTTAGACATTTATTTACTTATTTTTAGCAGCTTACACAGTATCTTAGTGGTCCTTGGGATCTGGCTGTGTAGAGAGCAGTGTCCCATAGACTGTTTTGTTGTTGTTATTATTGTTGTTGTTGTTGAGTCACCTATGTTATGGAGTCTGAATTAATAGCTACTGAAAAAATTTCCATGTCCTAATGCAAAAAGATATGCATTATCCATTTGGAGCAGATGATGAGTAAGAGTTGTCTGTTTTGCATTATGTTTTAGATTTTAAAGTTCCTTTTATGACATGATTTTTTTACTGTTATACATCGCCCAAAATCCAATGATGACATATTAAATATCTCTTTCTCCAACTCTGACTTTAGTGGGACCTACTGAAACTTTGCTTGTATTTAATCCTCACCACACTACAAACTAAATCAATAAAATAAAACTGGCATAGTACAGATGAAATAAATAAAATAAGATTATAATTAAGATAAGCAGTTGAAATTAAATTCTAAGGGTCTTTAAAGTTCTTAAGTTAGTCTCCTACTAGCCATGCAGATGAGTGGCTGCAACTCCCAGAATCATTTAGCCATCATAATCATTGTACAAACTTCTAGAAGTTTAAGTCCTCACCTAGACAAACCCCAAAAGGGGAATGCTGCCTTAAGATATATGCAAATAATTTTAGAAATAATACCTCAGGTAATAAAAATGTTAGGGTGCTAAAAGAAATCAAAGTATCAAGTGAGGAAGTCCAAATTCAAACTGTCACATGATATTCAAAAGTATTTTCAGGAGCATACTGAAAAGAATCCTTTGATATATAGTATACAGTATTTAAAATCTGCATATTATGCCAAGAAAGCAATATATATGTATCCAAGCAGACTGAAAGAGATTTTACTATTACATGAATTTAAAAGTGTAAATCCTTCAGTTAACCAAGTTCTCTGCCATTTTATATTGGCGTTAAGATTAAAAACCAGCTCTTTGAACTTCTCTTAAAAATACCCTGGAACCTAATGTAACTGACTGTTCAAAATACAATTGAAACCGCTGCTTTCAATAATGTAGGGTTATTTTTAAGCAGAGGTAATTTCTAGACCATTTTCAAAAGCAGATCCATATGTAGTACATCATAGTAATCCAAATGAAGGTTTCCAGTGAATGAAGGTTTCCAGTGTATGGAAACATGAAAATGTCTGTCCAAACATGTTTGCAAATTTTATATCAATATGAACCAATAAGAAAATGATTCCAGTGAGAATAATGAATCTGGAAGTACACCCATGCTATTGCCGATTTGGGTAATCAATTGAAGCAAATTAGAAAAAATTAATACTAACAGGATCCATATCTTGCCATATTAAGTTTTAGACCGAATCATTTCCATTCACATTTTAGGCAATATTTCAGAACATTAAAAACTTCACTTGGATTAAGTAGAAAAGAAAATTGTAGCTGAATGTAATGAGAAGTTAATTCAATTTTATAAATTAGCAATAAACAGAGCCCCTGGAAACCCTTCAATGCACCCTTGCATCCTTAAAAGGACAAAACAATAATTACCACCAACTTCTGGGATTGGTTATTCAAATAGAATTAAAATCAGAATAATAGAAGTTCAGATTAAAACTATCCAAAAGATTATTTTGATACATGATCTCAAAAATTGATAAGAGTTTCAAGAGAGTTAATAAGGACTGCCCTTCCTTTAGTCTCTTAATAATTTTCCAGGATGATCAAGGTATTACTATTCCAGGTAGAAATAGATTCAGAAAATCTTTTGTCCTCTAAGAGTATTTGATTTAGGTTAGTTTCATTAAAAAAGCTGAAATCTTTTTTATGAAACCCTAAGTTATCCTATATGTATAGCTGTTACAGAAGCAGATAGCCATAGATTCTGAAAGATACACACAGCTAGACACTTTCCTTCTCTGTGTCAGTAAAAAGGTTATTGCTGATAAAACTACAGCTCATATTAAGCAGTGGTATGATGTTTTGTATAACCAGAACAATCAAGTAATTAGTAAAGTCCGCACTGCAGAATTGTTCTCCCAATTTCCCTGCATTACTCTTTAGCTCTGGGCTCTGGCAAAATTGAAGGGAGGATCTTAAACAGCAGGAATTCTTCAGAAAAAAACTGGATATATGATGTCTCATTTAATGCACTATGGAAACCAGCATGTTGTTCATTGATTCCTGAAGATCAGTTTCAATTAGTAAACTCATAAACTACACACAACTGTTTATTTCTAGAAGTATTTTGGTTGTGGACATAGTACTTTAGTTTGAATCAAAGAAAACAAAATATATTTATCAAACAATTTATTGCCTATAGGAGAATCAAAAACTTCCAGTTGGATAACTGCAAAAATCAGAACAGAATGCTAATATAATTAAATTAAGAAATTTTATCCAGGATGGTTTTTCACATTAATCAACATTTTAATTAAGGAATAATCAATCATTTTTTCTCTATGCATCAAACACAGATATGTAAAAAGTTAAAAAGCATTCAAAAATTTTAATATTTAAAATACAGAATTTATAGTACACTATTCATAGAAAGTAGTTTAAGAACTTGATGTAGCATTAAATGCTGAATGTTTTACTCTAAATGCAATAAAATGTTTCAAATCCAATTTTATTTTATTAAAACACTGTACTTCCTTTGTTCTGTTCTTTGTTATATCCTAAATTAACCAACAAACGAATGCCTACTATTTGGAGCTTATATAACAGATAATAAAAATGGACTTTCCTTCTGTGTCATAATGATAACTCACAGTCCTCAGCCATCATTCATCATAATTAAAATCATCCTCTTTCTTTTAACAGGACAGATTTATGGCTCCTACAAAATTTTCAAGAATAGTGAGCCAATTATAATATTAGCTTTCTTACAGACCTAGAAAATATTCAAAATAAGCAGTGCAGAACTTGAATACGATAGCTAAGAAGAATTTCATGAAATGTACATACTTTCAAAACAGAAAAGTTCATTCCTGTAAAACCTAATTTTATTAATAATTTGACAAATGGGCACAGTTATGCTGACACAAATACTACTCATACCTGAATCTGAATAAAATTTAAAACTGAACACTGATATGCAAAAATTTTGATATGTATTTTATGTTAAAAACCTCGTTGAAGACTTTTACTTTACCTTCGCTCATTTAATACAACATTAATGGTAATACTACCAATGTAGAGATCTCCTAGACCTAGATCAATATCCTTTCCAGGAGAGAAACAACTATTCTAGCAGCTTATCCAACTTTTCTTCACCGCACGGTTGAAAATAAAGAGGGAAATTTCAATTATCCAACTGACAAAAGTAAAATTGTTCATTAGTGATCTGAAGTTACTAGTTAAGTTAATGATGAGAGGTTTATAAACCTATTTGTGGAATGGAAAAAGATTGTAGGGAAATATTTTTGTATCTTCTCATGAAATGTTAAACTGTGAGGACACTCAGTAAAATTCAGTGATGGCAAACACAGGAGAAATAAAAAGAGGCACTCATTCACACATCAAGTTTAAACTATTGAATGCCTTTATGTCTTCCAGTTAACTGCCTTCAATTCCCAAAGTTTCAGCAATAGCTAACTGGCTAGGAAATTCTGTGAGTTGAAGTCCATGTATATGAAAGACACCCAGATTGAAGAAGGCTGCTCTAGAAGTTGTTACCACATAACTGTCAGGCCTCAAGCCAGAACTTGGTAGTATATCACTGCTCTGCAGAAACTTAATCCCCTTTTCAGCAATTGGTTTGACTTGGCAGAGGATTATTGGATCTGCATTGAAATATTTATTGCAAACAAAAACAAAGCCTTAAACACAGCAATATAAAGGTCAGAGCCTTGTTCCAGAGTTTAAACTCTAGGTTTTTTTTTTCTGATTTTTCAACTTTATAGGTACATGACTAGTATCTTTATAGGTCTGCGAGACAGTCGAGATGCCCACACAATGGTTCCATTTTGCCTGGAAACTGCTGGCTCCCACTTCACCAATTTCAGTCCTTATAGACCTACGATGACTAATATAAAAAGATACATAAGGCAGTTGTGGCCAGAAGCGACCATTGTTTTGTCTGTGCTGAACCTCAGTCTGTTAACCTACATTCATTCTATTGCATTCACACAGTGATTCAGAGTTTCCATAGTTTCCCTGGCACCAGCTGACAAATAAGGACAAAGGCTGGGTATCATCAACATACTGAAGAAACCTAACTACAAAAGTACAGTACAGTAGTTTTTAAAATCAGTATGTCCTTAGGTCCTATTCTGGTTAATTGCCTCAGAATAATATAGTTGGTTAATGGTTATAAATATCCATTAGAGATACAGCAGAAGCAGAAGAAAGATATTCTTCTATCCAGTTCCCAGCAAAGGATTTTCATTAAGGAAATTAAATCTTTCTTTCTTGATTCATGCCCTGCATATAGATTCAGAATCAGCTTCATTTGATAAGCTTTGTAGCTGAATTGCCACCATTTATTCTAGAACTTCCTTGAAGATGCCATATGTTTAATTACTCACAAGATTTAATAAATGCATTTATTGAATAAAATGTATTTAATTTCAATGCTATTAATATATCATACTTCAACATTTGAAATTTAAAATGTAGAAACAATTAGTACACATTAATATACTAATATAAAATTCTTATAATCTGGTTGATAGTATACATCATACATAACCTGCTGGATCCTGCATTTTGCTCAAGTGATCACTATCTTTATTTCTTTCTGCCTATTAAAATATCCTTTTAAAAATAGAGTTTGTATAGTTTAGTAATGTTTGGTAAATACTGTTCATTATTTTTTAATTTTTCATACTAAAATCTTTACCCCTGAACAGATTTTCATTCTTTTTTTTTTCAAAATACTGTACATCATTCTCTCATAAATGAAACTTATGGCTTCTAGTATCAAACACATTTTTCTGTGTGGATGATAAAAGGAATGTGATCAATATTAATTATTTTAAAAGCCTATGTTAGAATAGTAAAAAAATAGCTATAGTATATTATCTATTTGTTAGCAGTAACAAGATACGTACATTTTTAACTGTTAGTTTTATTCCAGCTGTCTTTTTGACATGTGGACAGCATTTTTCTGGTATCAGAGTGCTATGCTTTCCCTGTTGTAGCATTATTTCCACTGGTTTCTTTTGACTAGAAAATTCTATCCACATTCAGCCTATTTGGAGTAAAATTGTATTTAATGTTGTCCTTTGACTTTTTAGAATAAAGTGTTAAATAACAGTGTGTAATATTTGAAATGCCAAATTTCATAGTCTTTAATCATATCTTAAAATTCAAAGACTCCATTCAGTGCTCAATGAAACCAGAAGGGCATGAAGCAGAACCACTTGCTACTGATTTGCTGTTGAAATACCTACTGTAGGTGTCCAACTTATAACAAAGGATATGCTTATTATATATATTCACAGAAGAGGCTGAATTTTATTTCTGTCAGGTCTAGTCTAAAAGCAGCAATATACATTTGCAAGTCCAGAGTGAAATGGAGAAAAAAAATAATGAGGACTTTTTTTGCCACTGTATCAGGTGAATATCTACTGATAAATCATTACACACTTTCTTTACCACTTTCTAATCTTTAAATATCAATATTCTTCCACATAGTTTCTACTTGTTTCATCATCTGATATTCTGAGAATATCCTAATGCAAAAGAATTCAGTTTTTCCATATTGAAAGATGTTCTTTTTGTTCCTATAAAATAACAAAAAAATGCAAAATGTGATGTCTAGTATTGATTTCAAAAACAAATAAATGCAGCAAAGGAAATGCTTAAGCCAACTTTGTGACTTTTAGTGGAAAATAAGCTACTTCCAAATGAACTGGAATATAAACTGGAATCTAATTATGAGTTGTTAAAAGAGTGCTGTAGAATGAAATACATTGTACTTGTAGATTTTAAAGTATATTCAATCAGAACATATGTTTCAAACTAAGCATTTCATGGAAAACACATCATATAAATGAACACATGACACAGTAAGTAAAGTAAGGAAAAGTATACTGAGCTCCACATTACAGATTTTTAATTCTCAGGTACAATTTAAGGTGCATTTCACATATGCAAGAAGAAATAACAGTATCCAGTTTTCAAGACATTTTGAGCATATATTCACATTTTAACGGAATTGCTTTGAAGTCCTGAATTTTAATGAACAGGAATCACGGGAACTTTGAACAAACTTATAGAATTTTTAAGAATGAATGTGACAACAGATTGCCAAAGATCAAGAAATAGAAGAAAGTTAAACTAAATGTCATAAGAAACCATGGAAATTGACAATGAAGATAGCTTGTGCCTTTTAGGATGAATCATCAACAGTAAAGCAACCAGCAGTCAAGAACTACATTGCAGACTAGTACTTGACAGAGCAGTTTTGAAGCCTTCAAAAAAGATATTCAAGTAAAAGTGGAAGGAAAGAGAAGAAAAGGATGACCTATAATAACAGGATGGATGGATTCTGATACAGTGGGAATGTGTGCATCATTGGAAGATATGAAGGACTTGACTGGGGTTACAGTAGATGATTGTGGATAAAATCTGTCTATGTGGTCACTAGCAGTCAACACTGACTTGTATGTAATCAATCCAGATGAGTCACAACCTTCCCCTGGAAATCAGGACCATTTCCAATCTCCTACCCTTCCACAAGGCACTGAAGACCTGGCTGTGCCGGCAGGCTTGGGAGTGAAGCCAATGCTGTGAGAATGTGTATTTTAATCTTCGTCTTTTTTATAC
>JANHJO010002280.1:92094-102704 GCA_032468235.1 Pseudoxyrhopus heterurus | reverse complement strand
TGAATTTTTTACTGTATATGAAATATGACTATATTAAGTTGTAAAAGATATTGAGGAAAAATTTTGAATGTAAAAAAAAAGGAACGGAAACATTATGTACACAATATGTAAATCTTACCACTTTATCACTGAAAGATAACAAAGATGTTTGTTTTTGTGTCTTTTTTGTTTTTGTGTTTAAAGAAAATTAATAAGGAATATTTAAAAAAAAAAGTGAGTCACACCTGATTTTATGACCTTGTTTGTCATGGTGGTTAAGTGAATCACTGCATTTATCAAGTGAAACATGTAGTCATTAAGCAAATCTGGTTTTCCCCATTGAGCTTGCTTATTGAAAGTGGCTGGGAAGGTCACAAATGACAATCACATGACCCTGGAATGCTGTAAACATCGTAAATACATGCCAGTTGCCAAGGGTCTGAAATTTGATCATGTGACCATGGGGATCGTGGGGATGCTGTGAAGGTTTATAAGTGTGAGGACTGCTCATTAGCCACTTATTTCAGTTCCATAAACAAATGGTTGAGGACTACCTGTAATTTTCTTGGAAGGTTTTCAGAGACTGGGTAGATAGAATTCTGGGCTATTCTGACTTAACCTTAGCCAATAGGATAAGTCTTGAACTGAATTTTAAGCTCTCTGATATACATACATTTGGTTCCATAACTTGGGTTCTCCAAGAAGATACCATTTAATAGATCAACTAGTTCTATCATCTAGCATGTAAGTAAATGCCATATAATGCCATTGTCAACTTCGAACTGAACCTGGCCATAGCCATCTCTCTGTTCCTCAGCTGCCACACAGGAGGAAGGAGGTTGGAATGCATTACTAGACACAACAATGAGCTTTCTCATGAGGTCATCTCCATTGGCAACAGATAAGGTTGGGAAAGGAGTGCCTGAAGAGCTTGTCAATTAACTCAATTGGCCAACATGATCTGTAACATTTGGGGATGGGGTTATTTCCTAGTTTAATTATACTGAGACCTCAAGAAAGATTTAGATTTGGTTTTCCATTGAAGCTGTGCCAATATAACATACTCATTAAAGAAGACCTTTGAGAAGGAGCCAAGTCTCAGGGTTCTGATTTGCTTGAGTTAGTTAGTCGGAGCCTCGACAGCCATTTTGCTTGGGAATTTCTCTGTACCAACTCAGTTTAAGAAGCATGAGGTAAAAACCAACTAAATCCTCACATTACTAGACCTCAACATAGCAGACTTCAGATTCAGCAGACAAAAATCCATTCACCATATTATGTATGCAGAAAATCCCATTCACCATTTAGGCAACATAGCACCCTTTTCTATGCATGTAAAACCCCATTAGAATTTGGGCAAAGCTAACACCATTTCCCCCACTAGTCTGATAACTTACAAGTTGACCCTTGCCTTCATTTCTGAGGTATTTAACCTTTTCAGTATACCAAAGGGCAAAACATTAAAAACATAATTGTCTATTGAGAAAATGAAAGAAAATGCTCAAGTTTCTTCTATCTATATATAAAAAAATGGATGTCTGTGTGTGTGTGTGTGTGTGTGTGTGTGTGTGTGTGTGTGTATGTTGCAGCATAACTCTGGAACGCCTCGAGCAATTTCAACCAAACTTGGTACACAAATAACTTACTCTCTGGAAACAAATACTGTGAGGGTAAGACACCCCTAACACCCCTTGGGGGGGGGGGGGTGTTCTGTGAAGATACAGCCTACAGCACAGTGGAATTGCCATGGTAACGGCTTCAATGGGGTGTTTGTAACTGCCTGCACCACTACGAGACCAACACAACATATGTCACGCAGAGACAACATTTCTTGACGCTTCTGGGAGCACAGGGAAAATATTTTTAACTAATTTAATTGTCGCCAAAATCAGGGCTCAGGGAGAAGTTGCTCTTTCCATCGCCTCTTCAGGAATTGCGAAGACGTTAATGGAAGGAGGGAGGACAGCCCATTCCGCACTTACGTTGCCACTTCACATTGCCATTCCTGTCTAATACAGGATTGGGATAAATAAATACCCGGCCAACACCAGGTTATCAGCTAGTAAATAAATAAAAATAAAATATTTACATGCAAGAAGAACTATATTTCAAAAGAACCATCATCTAGTTAAAAGTCTTTATGTTTTACATAGCTATTATTCCTCCCCCCCTTATTTTTAACAAACTCAGTACAAATACAAAGGAAGTTTAGGAATAGTAACCATTTTATGTATCATTACATTTTTTTACTATAGTATTATTTCCATACCTGGGCAGCAGGAACCTGCACAACCACTAGGTTTGTACTAAATCATCATCATCATCACTATCATCATCACTATCATCATCACTATCATCATCATCATCATCTCTTATCTGTATTTTTTCAGTCCAGATATGGTATCCCTGTTTGGATGATTGGAGGGAATAGTATGTTCTTGAAGAGACTACAATAGTACAACAGTCATTTTTAGTAAATAAACAGGATACAAAAATAGTTGCTTCTATAAAGACTTTCATGGTGTAATTATTGCAGATATGAAATATGGATTGTACTTGCGGCCTATCCACCCAAAAAGGCAAGCAGCATGCCTTTGGAAGTTGCTATGGTAACAGTGGTCTATTGGGGCATGTTCTGAATCACTTTTGTTTAGCACTTTATTTACTAGACTGAAATTCAGCCTTATTATTCACAGAGATAGTCCATCTCATTCAGTTCTTTATTTCCCTTCTACTCTCTGCTCCACCAGTTTCCTCTCAATCTCTACTTCCTTCTTCTCCTCTTTCCAACATTAACATATTTGTCCTTATACTGTGTTGTTTTCAGAGCATCACTTTACATTACCCTGTTTGTGAAGGTATCTAATTATTATCACATAAAGTGCCAGTTTTTTCACACAGATGTCTGGCAGATGTGTTTGGCTATAGCCAGCATCATGGACATAATGGAAACTGTATCCTTCCTTCAGAAAAGAAGGATGGATGGATGGATGGATGGATGGAAGGAAGGAAGGAAGGAAGGAAGGAAGGAAGGAAGGAAGGAAGGAAGGAAGGAAGGAAGGAAGGAAGGAAGGAAATTTTGTTGAACATGTGAGGGAAGGAGGATAAGAATGAATTACGGAGGATGAGAATTTAATTATTTTCAATTAATGAACATATTCTTAAGATCTTTTAAAATAGAAGACAGTCAATATTGTGCAGGTTTCTTAGCTAAATTACAAATCAGCTCAATAGTTATGAATATTTCATCATATGTTCAGACAACTTCTTTACATGAAACAATATATTATATTTGCAGCAAACACTTTGGATAGTTCCAGCACTTACAAACTCATTCAATACTTAGAATACTTGAATAAAAATAATTCTATGGGAAAATATGCCTAATTCATAAAACTGCACAGCATTATGAGTGAAATTCAGTTCACATAGGAATGATTAATTTCAGCAATTTCATCGCAGTGTGCTGGCAATAAAGTACAATATAAATGATTACTTTATACTTTACAAGTCAGGGGCAACCTCCTGGAGCTGATCCCCATTTGGATCATAATACAGGAGCAAAATTTATTGTGATCACAGGAAAGGCATTGTTGACATGAATACAAACAATAGGAACACGCTGCCATCAAAGAATATTTGATGATTATGTAAAGTGCAATTACACAGAACACTCTCAAGAAAACATACACTTAGAATTCCCATTATTGGTTTCCTTTGACCTTTCTTATTCAACTAAATGAGCTTTCATTTGTTAGGTTGCATGCACATCTGCTGATGTCTAGCATTTCTCCAGGTTCAACAGCAAATTATCCATTAATAAGCCAAACTGCCTTGGTGTTTCTCATGTTACAAATATCTGGTTACCATCTGCTATATCTAAGTGGTGTGAGCTATTGAGATGGTAAATCATAAATAAAAATAATATCACTTGACAGATACTAGCTCTCAATTTATAAATTGAACTCACGATGGGAAAACAATGGGAAATTAAAAGAGATTACAATTCTGATTGGACATAATAAAGAGAATAATGAAGAGAATAACATCAAAACACATTTTATTCAGTCATAACAACTGATATCAATGCTACCATGACAGGTGAGCAATACAGGGTTAAAGTCTTAGGGCACATAATTCCATTCCATCACTGATGCAATGTCCAGAGTCTTTTTGGAGTTCGTCAGCCTCAAAATCCAACAAATCAAATAAATAAAAATCCTCATTTCTATTCAAGGTTATAAACCAAGGAAGACACCAGAAAGACTAGCAAAGAGTAGCACTGAAAGGAAAAATGGAAGCAGATTGTCCATATAAATAATAGGCAGAATATTTTTATAGAGAAAGAGGTTCCTGGAAAGACTACTGCTTAAAATGGTGGTTCACAATTGCCAGACAAATACTTTGAATGGATCAATGGTCCAAATTGGTATAAGGAAATTTTCTGTATTCTACATTGATTTTCTCAGAAGGCTGATGTTAAGCAGGCAGGGGGTTGCCTGCTTGGGCAGGGGGTTGGACTCGATGACCTACAAGGTCCTTTCCAACTCTGTTAATATATTATTATAAATTATTATTAAGCAGAAGCTGAAATTGGGAGTCAGCACGAATCTTTCAGTAAAATAGAAAAAGAAGTTGTCAAAACCCTAATTCTCTATGTCAATATTTGGCAACCATCTCAGGCATCCCACAGACAAACCTTCCATTTGGAGGTCCTAATATGGAGCACCTAGTCCATAAAGTACAGTTGACAGCCTAGGGAGTGTGGCTGGCTCATGTGGTTAAGAAGTGAGCAGACGATCGGCTGGCTCACATTCGAGAGCCAGTTGCTCCCATGTGGCAAGGTGAGCTCCTGTCACACGCTCCTGCCGACCCAGCATTTAGAAAGAGAGCAACCACAAGTGGATAGATGGGTACCACTTTAGTGAGCAGCTTAACAGGGACATGACAGGAGCTCCCAACTGGGCGTCCCCCGTGCAACTATGATGTCACTGACTGAGCTTTTCATCACAGAAGAGTTTTAGCATTTCCAACACGGAAGTATAGTATAATATTTGACTCCTTTAACAATGGCTTTCTGTGAGACAGTTATTAGGATTTGGTTCAGGGACATTTTAAATGCTAATAATGATAGTGAATTGCCCTTTTATTTAGGGTAATGTCTTGTTCACATAATTTGTATAATGCAGGTGTTTTGGAGTTCTATATTTTGTGGGAACTGATTGTACTCTAAGGAATTTTATGTGTGGAAACTGCCACGGGTATATAAATAAATTTAATAAAGAAATATTAACAAAAAGAGCAATTTGGAAATGTTACAAAATAAGATTTGGCACATTCTGACCTAACAATTAATGAAACTTCCTTGGCCTTAACTCTTATAGAATCTCATATCAGAATCCTTTCATTTTGTCCTATATCTCTATTCAGTATTTCAAGAACCAAAATAAACAAGAGAGAAGACTATGGCTATCCCTGTCTTGTTTCTTGTTGTATCTCACAGTTTTGTTAGATCTTTGTTAGAACTCCATTAGCAATTATTTGTGTTTTCTGTGAAATGTAAATCGATCTTACCCATTTTATAAAGTTGTCTCTAAAATTAATATCTTCCAAAACCTAGAAGTCCAGCTCAAATTTTCAGAGTCCTTCTTTGCATCTAAGAAAATCAATGTTGTTTGTTTTTCATTGTATTGCTCCAAACATTTCTAATAGTGTCCTTTAATTGTCTTTTATGTATAAATCCATTTTGAGCCTCATGAATAAATTCTTGCAAAATTATTTTCAGTTGTTGTAAAGAACTGTAGTCATTATTCCATGATGATATCGGCTTACAGTTTCTTATTATAGTCAAATCTTGCCCCCATTAGGTATTAATGCTATGTTGGCCTCTTTCCAACTTTCTGTTATAAGATAGAGTTTATGATGTTTTCTAAAGGTTGTAAAAGTTCATCCTCAAAACATTTATAATAAAAGCCTGATAATCCATCTGGGCTTTCCAGGGAGTTTTCCTGGATTAATCTTTCAAATAGCTTCAGAAATTTCACTTATTTTATAGGTCCAATCATCATCTGCTACTGTTCCTCTGTAAAACCCTTGATAAATTATGTTTCTTTGGATCTCCTTATATCATCCAGCCCTAACTTGTCCATTAATTCAAACAATTGTTTGGTAATTTGCCTTGAGTGATTTTAATATTTTTTTACAAGTTCTAATCTCTCCATAAATCCTTTACTTTAGTACTTTATCCTAATTTTGGGCTTAAGTCCTATTATTGAAGTCTTCGTCCTTTAGCTTTAATCTCTCAGTCAAAAAGTAAATTAAAAAAAAGAAACTTTTAAGTTTGTAGTTCACTTACTATTGGTTTTGGAAGTCCATTAAAGAGAATGGAATATTAATAGGTAAATTAAAAGAATTCTTTGTATTAGCAGGTTTCCAGATGGATAAACAGAAGCCAAAGATGTTAACAAAAATAGGAAATGAGAAGATCATGTATGATGAATTAATAAAATGAGTTTTAAAATTGAGAAGAAGGTAAAATATCTGAATATATATCACTATGACAAATAGGACAAATTTCAAATTAATTAGAAGTTATTTTTCTTTCCTTTCTATTTTTCTTTTCTCTGTTTTTACTATTTCTTATACTTTTAGCTTTGTCTTTGATTTCTTTTTTCTTTTCTTTTTCTTTATATTAATTTATATTAGTTTTAAAATCTTTTTTAAAATCTACAATAAAATTATATAAGAAAGAATCTTAACTTTGGGGTTCCATGGGTGTTACACCAGAATTACTCTCAACCCTGTTGATTTATGGATTCATAAAAAAATGGGTTATGGAAAGAAGAGAGATTTAACATTATAGGGAGTAAAGAGTTATTAGGATTTGTTTATACTTATGTAAAGATTGGAAGTTACTTCTTTAAATATTTTTTTATCTATCCTCTTTTTTCTTTTTCTTTTTGTACTTTTTAATCTTTCTGTCCTTTTCCTAGTTTGTATTTTTTTTACTACTGTAATCAAAATCTTTAGTAAAAGTATTTCTTAAAGAATGCCAGATTTGTAGAAAGTTTTATGATTTGGGACATTTTAATATAAAAGAAAAATAAAATTACTTCTTTTTAACTTTGGAGGTTCGGAAGTGTTATATGGAACTCTTTCAGGGCACTGCTGCCCTGCTGTAATCTATCTATTGATCTATCTATTTATCTGCATTCACTTATTTTTAATTGAATAAGAAATTCCAATTATCTGCTCTTTGTTCAGAGAGAAGAGCTTTAAAAAATCAATACACATAGAAACATAGGGAACTAGCCAGGCCCTATCCAAATGTTGTGGGCTGACTATTTATTGCCTTACACCAGGGGTATCAAGCTCATGGTTTCACAGCAGTGTCACGTGACATATCAGGACTTTTTTCCCTTTCGCTAAACCGGGTGTGGGCGTGGCCAGTACGTGACATATCTGGCCCATGGGCAGGGAGTTTGACAAACAATTTAGATACTGCTTTATTTGTCAAAGATGACTCATAAAATAATATCCTGAGCAAAATAGGCCAACTGGGTCATACTTTTCAGATCCTGAGCAAATTTATCCTACCACATTTATATATAACACCTGCTCGAGGGCAAGAAAAACTGCTGCCTGAAAATCAGATCATATCTTTTTATTAAGATTAAGCAGAAACTGTTCATCATTTTATGAACATTTTCAACCCACTCAAATAATAAGATTTTAATATACTGTTTCTTATGGCTTTAAATTGTCATATTTTAAAGATTATAGACAAGCACTTTGTCATATTTCAAAGATAAAGCATTTCTCTATAATTTTGTAATAGGTATTCATTTGCACCTCTCACAACATTCACTATTAACAGTTTTTGAGTTATATTTTATTACAATCAAAATACAATAAACAAAAAGTGATAATAAATTATGCATATATAATTGTGATTCAAATGAACTAAAACTAAAGGAAAAATATAATAGTAATATAGAACTAGCTTAGTTCTTGACATATTATTAAATTTAAATCATACAGAATCCTAATGTTCCATCTTCTATTTTCTATAATATAAAGCCATTTCAAAAATTAGTAAAGAATACATCTCTCAAATCCACTCTAAATTTCTTTCTACCGACATAGGATAATTCTCCTTGCCAATGGGGTATTTATCAAATCTGTTGAATTTCAACTCTTATAAATAGCTAGTATGTCTCTTCGTGTAATGGGCATGAGGGAATAATCTTGAGGAAGAACCTCTGAGACCAGTGCAGGACTGCAATATGAGTAAACATCTCAGACAAGATCCTATTTATATCTCATGAAGATAAAAGGATGGAGGGAGGCTTGCAAGATTCAGGCTTGCAAGATTATGTTACTAGAAACTTATAATTCAGGCTTGCAAAATTATTTTACTAGAAACTTATAATAAAAGGAACAGTAACATGCGTGACTTTGGTCTGGTCTATCCTGAAGATCTGACAATTATGGACCCTAAAGTCTAAAAGTTAACCTTGTTGAGGAAAGCTAACAATTTGTTTTGATAATGAGCCATATTTCTAACCTAGTACTTTCAGTCTGCTTCTTTAGGTAAGGATGATGGAGTCTCCTCCAATTCCAAGCTTTATCTATACAGAATAACAAAGTTGGAAGGGACCTTGGAGATCTTCAAGTCCAAACCCTTCTCAAACAAGAAACCCTATACCATTTCAGACAAATGGTTGTCCAGTCTCTTCTTATCTAGCTGTCATATCATATACAACTGTCCCTCCCAATTCTTCTTTCACTTTGCAACTGTTGTCATTATCAGACTCGGGTTCCTCTTCCTATATCCTATAATTTCCTGAACAGTTGCACTAAGTTGTATACAACTTAAAATATGAAACCTATCCAGCTTTGGAAAGTGTCACGGATCTTCTATTCAAAGCTCTCCTAAAACAATTCAGAACTTAATGCCATATATACACGTGTTCTAATTTTAAATAGATTTGACTTTGAGACAGGTGTTTATTAAAGCAAGATGCAATCTCACTTGAATGGTTGCCTTATTTATATGTTAATTAAATCCATAATTAATCTATAATTTGTAGACAGATTGCCACAATTCCTAATTATTTATAAAATCTTATAAGGAAAACGGAGGGAGATTGAACAACAGCTGCTTTAAGGCATATAAATAGATTGGTGAATCTTATCTAGAAAACACTGTATTTTAACTATTTAGCAAGGTCGTAGGAAGGGTGGTATCTGATCATTTTTCATGATCAGCTGTGTGCAGCCATAATGCCACTGAAATTCAATGTTCTATGTACATGGCAGGAGATGCCAAGGTCTATAATTGTAGTACAGCAACCCTCCCACCTTAGAATGCTTGGAAATTCTGATTCTGCTCTCAAACACTGCATTCCAGTTCTGTTCTATTTTGTAATCCATTGCAATTTGTTCCAATGCCTAAATGAAACAAACAAAATGTTAAAAAGTTATATTTATGTAGTTACTTACCAAGCACATCTAAATTATATTAAAATTACCAAAATATCTTTACAATCACCAAAATATCTTTACAATCGCCAAGGCATGTCACAACTTTTAAGCATCCCTAATGTTTGGAAATCGAAAGTTAAAAAATTTGACATGCCCTATACC
The DNA here is from genome assembly GCA_032468235.1 of Pseudoxyrhopus heterurus. Lineage (NCBI taxonomy): Eukaryota > Metazoa > Chordata > Lepidosauria > Squamata > Pseudoxyrhopus > Pseudoxyrhopus heterurus. Next base: position 93,077 of record JANHJO010002280.1, on the reverse strand, counting down.
TATTCTCAAGGATCTTTTTATGTCGTTATGCTGTACTTCTAGGTGAGGTTTTCAGTTCAGTGCATGGTGACATTGTTCTAATTTGGATTAGCTTATTGTAGCACTAAGGTTACTGGCCCAGGGAAGGAATTTCCAGGTGGATCAGTTGGACGTTTAGATGAATGTGGATGCAGCACTTGTATGTGTTTGCAGGTCAGCAGAAGTGCTTGAGCACACTGGAGTCTCCATGATAATATGTTTGGTTATCTTAGGAACAATCAATTCAAAAAAAGTTTCTGCCCATCCTTTGTGATCATTGACGAAGAATATGCTTGGATGGCCTTGGGGAACAATGGGAAGAGATACAGCCTACAAAACAATCAGACAAGAGAAGCAAGAACCTCCAGTATCTTAACAGCAGAGAGAGAAATTTAGGAAGGATTGCCCTAATGGATCAAGCAGTTAAAAGTGGTGATTTGTATTCTCAGACTTGCAAGATTCTGTTATTGTAATCTTACAATAAAGTAGTTCATCTAATGTTTCCTGCCTGGTTTACCTGGGAGGGCTAACAGAGGAAAGGATGATATGGCGCTAAGGCGGTCCTTTTCTGTTCTAGCCCATCACTTTGAAATCATCTGGACCCAGAAAGTAGGTTTTCTATTCACTGCTAACTTTTCACAATTAAAATAATCTTATTCAGGTGAGTTTCTGGATTTTTGTGATGCTGTTGGACTGCTGTTTTTGTTTAAGATGTTATCATTGCCATGGGTTATGTTACTCTGTATTCTAATATGTTACTCTGTATTCTATGTTTATTGGGATTTTTTTATTTTATGTTTATAAACATCCCAGAATCTTAGAAGAGGACCAGCATATGAATGTAATGCAATGCATTTAAGTTTAAAGCTATTTCTTCCCCAAGAGTAGTAAGGAGTACATACTCTTTTTCCCATTATATTTAGCCCCACCCCTTTTGTGACATCACTTCCGGCCCCCACCTTTGG
>JANHJO010002280.1:81055-91994 GCA_032468235.1 Pseudoxyrhopus heterurus | reverse complement strand
CCAAAGGTGGGGGCCGGAAGTGATGTCACAAAAGGGGTGGGGCTAAATATAATGGGAAAAAGAGTATGTACTCCTTAGTACTCCCAAGCATTCTCTCTCTTTAAAACTTACATACTCCCTTGCCACTGAGAAATTTGAACCTGATCCTTTTGGTCATCCATGGAAGACTGAAGAAACTTCAGCCTAAAAGTGTGAAAAATCACTGCTAGTTTGTGAAATAAAAAACAAATCCAACCAGTAATCTAACAAGATTGTCCTCAGATGGTTGAAGAGCTTTATTTCTTCAAGGATTGAAAAGCTCCTTTCTGCGTTTCTTTGAAGGAAAGCTGTTGAGTATGTAGGAGATAATAGTAATACCTGACTAGCTGGACAAATAGTTTGCCATGACAGAAATAATCTTATGGTTTCTACTAAAAAAGATGGGAGATGTGCTATATGATAAAAATGTAGGGATACATAAAAATATGGGGATCTGTGTGTGTTTTTGTAAAATAATGGTGTCTTCTGAGTTTTGAGACCTTGTTATAAATAGCTGTGCTTTACATCTACACAGTTTTTCAAATATCAAATTCACCATTCTTTTTCACCTAAAAAATTAAAATACACTTGGGAGATTTTACATCCTCTTCTCACAACTGTGACTGAGCAACCCTTTTCATTCAGGTTGTGGAAGGTTACCATTGTAACAGCTTTATCATACTGACCTTTGCTTTAATCACAAACTGCTTGAAATTGCGGGAAACAGGCTATCATAATGTTAAAACCAAATAAAATGCCCATGCTTTGTTTACTACACATTAGACGCAAAAACTGTAGTTGTACATGTGAATTGATGGGTTAGGTTTTTTTTCCTGACAAATTTAAAAACATTATGACTTGAGGATATTTGGACTGTGGAGTAAACTTGAGGAGTATCACAAAATTCCAGGAAATGTTGCAAGGCAATGAGGGCATCTCCCATGAGTTTCTGGTCCATATGACTTCACAAATAATTCCAAGGAATAGTACAGGCCTTGACTTTTGAAACTATCATGTAACTATATGATTGCCCAATAGCAAAGTTCCCCTCATTAGTTGTTAACTATGATAAATGGGGAATATCGGATATATTTAATACTGGCTAAGATATACCACAACAAAAGTTAGACTGACTTGAGTAGTGAGGGTGAAGCTTCATTCTCCGAGCTTGTGGGTTGGTTTCAGAACATTTTGTTACCAGGCTAGATAACATCTTCAGCAGAGTTTAGTAGAATTTGACTTGAATAGTGTTCATTTAATTCCAAAAGCTGAGATTCATGATAGGACAATTTTGAGGTTAGAAACCATTGCCTGAAAGAAAAGGCACATATAGTAGAACTTTATGTGAGACCAAAACTTTATATGGGACCAAGAAGTAGTATCCTAGTTACTGATCTATGAAGATATTGCATATAAAACAAGTATGTTTAAGATTTATTTCTGTCTCTATATTACATTAAAATTGCTATATGGATGAAGGAATATTTTCCTTAATGACTAAGGGAATTAGCCATTAATGGAAAGCAGTTAATTCATGTCAATTTTTCAAACTCATGGGGAGCATGGCATGTAAATACAATTTGTTCTGATTTATAATTGAAAAATAAAGTTACCGATCAATAGCAAGTTAGTTTATTTTTCACTGATTTAAAGAATTTCAGAATTTCTCAAAAGTCACTACCCGCATAGTATTGAGAGAATTTAGGTATTTCTAGTCTTGGTAATATTGTCTGCAATACAATAGCAAGACAATTTTATTGGATTAACTAAGGATGAGATTTTATTAAACCTGGCATAGAGATATGTCTATGGTAAGAGCAGCACTGTTCAAATAACCTATCCTCCTTCCAACTTGCTTAATTAAAGTTGAGCCTACCCTTTTACTTGAAATCATAAGAGAGAACATGGGACTTTTCTTCTTCCTACGCTTTCCAATAATCAGCCTTATGAGCTAATAAAGCAACTCCTCTCATAACTGCTGAGATGTAGGCAGCATAGGGAAATTAAAATGCTTCCCCAGAATCAATCTGATTCACAGACAAGAAATAGCTACTCAGCCCAATAGTGCAACTAGTTATATATTTATTAGGAGGACACAGTAGAGGATATCATTTCCTGGGGCTCCACAAATATCAATTGATTAAATTGTTGTCAATTCTTGTAGTCCCAGCCATCTCACAAATATCAGGTTAATCTAACTCCTTGTGTAAAGATGCCCCTATGCTATGAAATAATTGAATTGTGGTATGGAAATCTAAAACCTACAAGCCACATTTGCATTTCAGTGTCACATGAAACTCTTGGAGACCCCAAGAGAGATTCTTTATTGTAACCAATAACTTATCCATCAAACTCACTGCATAATGAAATTAATATTAATTAATTCACTAATTAGGTCAGCAAATCAATGAAACTGCTGCCGATCTTGCATATCATGTGACATAATTTGGCTATGGGCATGGAGTCATTTGAGTCCAAAAGTATAGTTAGTCCTCCACTTGTGACTACAGTTTGAATTAGAATTTCTACCCCTAAGTGATGCAATAGTAAAGCATGATGTCACATGACCCTATTGCTTAAAACACGTCCAGCTGCATTAAGTGAGAATTGTGGAGTACCCACCCCAAGCCAAGCCATTCTCCGCTTGGTCGTTCCCAGCCCTGAGCATCAGTAAGATAAGGGACTGCCACCTTTTCAACACTCCCCACCCACCAATCTCCACCCAGTGCCTCGCCTTTTTCCTATTAGGAAAGATTTCTAGAAGCTGCCGTGTATTAAATGAACATTATATTTGTAGATAGATTGGTATTCTTGACCAATTCTTTGCAGTGGCAGGACAGCCTCTCTTTTGGGCAGGAAGTTTGTTTTCCATTTGTGTCTTCCGATGATGGGCCCAACTGACAATGTGAGAACTCTCACACTAATAAACCAAAAGAATACTTATCTTTAATTCTTCCTTATAAATATACTGTATATTTTCTCAATGGTTTTGCAGAAATGGCAGAAATATGTCTGAATTAAAACTAAAGAACATAATTAAGCAAATATATAAGAGAAGATGATTAATACAAAGTAGGAAAAATTTTTAATTTATTTTGGAGAGGCTTTGAGGGCTTTTTCAATGCTTAACTCTTAACTATGTATGGAAAAGAAAACCCTGGTGGTAAGGAAATAATTGGGCCATTCTCCCCCATCCCAAGTGCTATTTCCATAGCAGTGCTAGAACAATTATTTTGGAACAAAATAATCAGAGAATGATAGAAGAGACTTGTTGGCTGCCAACAGGCATATATGCTTTTAGTGGGGTTATATATGCAATGTTACATAAATACCAAGACTAATGACATAACACCAGCAAAAATGTTTCAGAGATTTCTAATGCCATCCAGCAATTATATGCTAAGAAACATTGATGGAAAACGTTGTGTTGGACTACTATTAGGATTGACACTGAGTTCATTAAGATATTTGTCAGTCATATTGTACCAAATGTCCATTGTTCATGCATTTAAAAATAAAGCACTGATGTTAGGAAGCTAAGCAAACATTACAACATTTGATTGCATGCAGTAATTTAGCTAGATTGTTACAAATAAAACCAAAGCATGACTAAATATTGTTGGTGCACTATTTTAGTGCATTATTGTTCTATTTTCTGTCTTTTCTAAATTAAAAAACAGTTCATTACAGCAGAATTAGGTACAAATGGCCTTTAAAAATTATACACTTGATTAGTGTGCAAAGAAGTTTTCAGGAAAACAACTCTCCCTTATGATGATTCCAACACACCTGAGATGTGAGCCGGGAGTCCCTGTTTTCTAGGATCATAATTCTCTGTGGAAAGGTTTCTTCTTCAAGGCAAGTTGACAACTTCGAAGTTTGATTTTTGTAGTGATTGTTCTAGAAAATTGAAAGGCAAGACGCATATATTTTTGTTGGTTATTGCCAATAATTGTTTCCAACAGAAATAACTGTTCTCCACATAACAGAGTTTTTAGCACATTTGAACTTGCTCCACCATTACAAAATAGGCTAATTGATTTTTTTTCATTCCAAATAATATAGCCCAAACACTTTCACAGGCGACATATACCAAAATAAATGTGCTAATTTGAATCATGCTCATTTGCATGAAACCCCCCCCCCCTACATCTCTAAATCTCACTAAGGAAGAAGCCCAATGGGAAGTTCCCTCCTATGCCTTTCCTTGAGATTTTACTGAAGGACAGGAAATAAGAAGTATGACAATAGAAAGGAAGATGATTCTGCAATGAAAGTGACCCCTTGGCCACTTTCTATACTGATTAGTACAAGAACACCCACCAGAATTTCATGAAAATTGCCTTTCAAGAATCTAAAAGAGACAATCTCATCAAATTGAATAGAAATGGTAAGGAAAATGCAGCAGAGGTTTTCTGCCTACTGCTAGTTATGAATAAATGATACAGCTGGATGAAATTAATCCTGAAGGTTTAATTGGTTTACCAATTTTTTTTCATCTATAGGAGTGAAGAGACAGCTTTCAATGCTCCTTCTTTTTTCTTGATGACCCCTTCCAACCACTGCTGCCTGCTTTCTTTTGCACACAGCTAGGCTCAGGTATTTTAAAGGGACTGTTAGTGACTGCATAGAGAAATAGCTGGATTATATAAGGAAAAGGACCTTGTCCCATTAACCTTTGATGCCGGCTCCACTCATCTGAACATTCTCTTTTAACAAGAAAAAGGTAATACTCTCTTTTTCAAAATGCAGTTCTTGCATTTACTATAGTTCCATGGTCCTCGTAGCTGGCTTTCCACTCATTCACTGACCACTCATTTCTCTTAGAAGTCTTCTGTTCCAAAGGACACACCAACAGGGAAGTCCTCCCTTGGGCTATTCTCAGACCCAGAGAAATAGGCACCCCTGGAGAAAGATGAAAAGCTGGGTAAGGAAAACAGTACAGTACTCTTAGCAGAATATCTACCGCTTTGCAGAAATAAAATAATATCAAATGCACCTTTAAAACAAAGTACTCCAAGAGGGTGACAAAAAAAGACACCACCACCATCATCCTGAAGCCTTTAAACATCTGGAAGAAGAGTTTGGCACAGTATTAAATTAAACCAGTCTTCCCGAACCAGATGTTTTCCTGTCATGTTGAGCTTCTACTACTGTAAATCTTAGCCAGCAAACTGTCTGAGCAAGTTGACAAAGGATTTGTGCACTGAATTCTAACACAAGTGGAGGATACCAGCGTGTGGAAGGGTAATTTCAACAAATCACTTTCTAGCAATTTACAGCAAACCGCCTGAATTCTCAACTCTTGGAATTATGGCATAAGATTCTTGGGACAGACTTCTAGACTTTTTTAAGAAAACAAAAGTACCGTATATATACTCAAGTATAAGCCGAGTTTTTCAGCACCCAAAATGTGCTGAAAAGGTCACCCTCAGCTTATACTCGAATAATCGGTCCCTCCAGACTAGCACCCTTTGCCTTTTGTGCGACCCCATTCTGGTTGATTCCCGTTCCCGCTGTAATTTTATTGGTATTTATTTTGATTATTCAAACTTACCAGTAGCTGCTGCATTTCCCACCCTAGGCTTATACTCGAGTCAATAAGTTTCCAGTTTTCGTAGATAAAATTAGGTATCTCGGCTTATATTCGGGTTGGCTTATACTGGAGTATATACAATATGTTTGACAAAATAAATAAATATAAAAAAATAAAATGATTTGGGGCTGCTCCCAGCTTCAAATCAAAGGTGGCTTGCCATCCTTATAAGAACAATGGATTCTGGACTATACCAGCAAATTCTATAGGATATTCTAAGGGTAATTATTCATGAGCTGAAGTTTATAAAAAGCAATGTGGGTCATGTAACATGACAAGGATCCTCAAGGGAATGGACAACAATACCTCCAAGGATCATGTACAGTTTATCTTACAAGAAATATTTAGTAGAAGTCATTGCTGACAAGGAGATGTCACCAGTTACTCTAAAGCTTCACATTCTTTCTAACAGTGAATGTTGATTGAATGTGTTCATTAAAACCAGCACATTGTATATGGGGTTGTTTTTTGTGGGAGTGGGGAATGTCATTTATTTAACCAAAATCTCTATATCTATAAATAAGATTTAGATAAAGTTTAGATCACACAGTAAGTTGCAGTAGTTTAGGATTATAGATAAATAATTTACAAATCTTCTTTACCACTCCAAGTTATTAAATCAAGCTGTTAAATCACACTAAGCCTGGGGAAACTTGGGCCTACAGAACTATAACCACCAAAGATCCTGGTCTATAAGCAAAGAAAAATAAGTGGACTAAATTGAAGTTGCCACTCTTTTGTGTTGTAGAAAAGCTATCACTATCATTTTGTGGATAAAAAATACAGCCCATTTTTTACAGTGAGGGTTCTGTTGTTATCTTAGAGGAAAGCATAAAAAAAATATCTTGTGGTTGTTCGTCCATCGTCAGTAATAAACACTCTCTTGACACTGTGTCTTTTTTTCTTTTTAATCATGTTTAGATGTGGTATGTCCAAAGATAACTGATCAGGCCAATTTGGGCACAGAATGTTCTCACACATGTTGGACAGACATGTGAAGGCACTGCAGTTGTTGCACTAGTAGCTCTGGTCTTAATGTGGTTGCACTTATGCTGTGCTTTAGGTGTGCACCTTGCTTCATATGCTTGATAGCTCTTATGGATGAGGCAATGCCAGTAGGACACTTTTGTGCCATCATTTCCCAGGTGGCTGCGTCTATATTGAGCAATGTCAGGGAGACCTTTAGTGTGTCTTTGAAGTGTTTCTTCTTATCTTCCACACTAACGTCTTCCAGCAGTGTGTTCCCCAAAAAGAAGTTGCTTGGATATGTGCTTGTCTGGCATATGAGTGATATGATCTGCCCAATGGATCTGTGCTTCCTTCAACAGTGTGTGGACTGATGGTAGACATGCTCTAGATAAAAGTTTAGTATCTGGTATTTGATCTTGCCATCTGCTGGCCTGTTATCCTGCTAAGTTAAGTAATGCATATCTTTGATACAGAATCCACATTGCATAGGCATACAAAAGGATAATAAGTAGCACAGCTGTGTAGTTTTGTTACTGATTCCTTGACCTTCCTACACAATGGGGCACAGTCTACTAAAAGCAGAATTTGTCTCTGCTATTCCTGTAGATTAACTTTTCCATCAACAGTCATTGCTTAAGAGAGGATATGTAATTAAACTGATCCACTGCTTGTAGTATCTGTGATTTGGGTTCTATGTATGGTGCGTAAGAAGCAGGATGGTGCCTGATTCTAGTCTTTTTGATGTTGATAGTAAGTTCAAAGTTGTCACAAGTCATGGAGAATTTATCCATATTGATTTGCATCTCTGGCTCTAGGTGTCACAGTCATCAGCAAAGAGAAAGTCTCTCAGAACAGTTTCCTTCACTTTGGAGTTAGGCTGAAGTTTCATCAAGGTTGAAGAGCCTCCCATCTACTCTGTACTTGAGGATGATTCCAGCATTACTGTCCCAGGAGGCATCTTTCAACATGGCAAACAATATCATGCTGAACAGTGTGAGCGCAAGCACACAGCCCTGTTCAACATCACCTGTGTCTGGAAATGCCTTAAAGGATTCTCCATTGTCCAGCATTGTCCAACCCTAACCCTAACCGTGACCAACATGCCAACATGCTATCATTATAAATGATAATGATAAATGAATACTATCATTATAATATTGTCATTATAAAAAGGAATTCACCACTCTCTCACCTGTTTTCGCTGCCTGCAAAAACAAAACAAACCATATCAGGCAGCCACTTTCTTTATAACTATAGAGGCAGGATACAGTGGTAACCTAAGCACAGTACATTGTGCTTTTATCATTACACTGCAGTACAAACAACTAAGTAATGATTATTAGTTTTAAGAAAAGCAGCAAAAAATTATCCATATCCAGAAGAATCTCACCTTGACTCAATTTTCAGTAATAACAATAAAACATTGATGATAATTATTAGAACAAGCTCCTTATCAAGATGTGCTGAAGAAACACTTAGCTAAGGTGTGCCAAAGTTCAGGTAGGTAACATTTTTATTGTGGTAGCATCCTGAATTGTTGGCTCTAAATACCTAATTCAGGAATAAAGAATTGAAACTCTGTGATGTCCAGATTGTATCATTCCCAACAATAAAGCAATTTCATTGAAGTCCAAATGTACAGATGCTCTACATATTGAATTCCCAATAGTCCAATTCTTTGACAGCTGAAAAGATTTGTCATCTGATAATGATCAACCAGTGATTTCATGGAAACTTTGTTTCATGCTGTCAAGAAGATATGTATTTCAGATACGTAACTATATGGAAGTACAGGAATAGCTTCTTCTTAACTTCGTCTTTTATCATTTTTAGCGTTGAGGGAGATTCAAAGTTCTGTCTCTTGATCTTCTGGTGGCCTCAATCATTGTTAACTGATATTGTTGTAGTGTGTCTTTGATACTGTTTCTCCATCTTCTTCTGGGTGTGCCTTGTGTCCTTTGACCTTCTTCATATTTTTGTATATGCTTTGTATGGTATGGAATCCCACACCATTCTCTCCAAGGTGTCTTAATTTGCTGTCTTTGTATGTAGTTTAAGATTGTTTCTATGCCAATTCTTTCTCTTATGGTCTCATTTCTGATTTTATGTCTCCTGGTTGCTCCAGCAGCTTTCTTCAAATATCTCATTTCCGTGGTGACTAACTTTTATGTTTTGTTGTAAATGTCCGTGTTTGTCACTGGTAACATAGGGTGGGAATGAATACGCTTTGTATGACATGCTTCTTTGTGCTGATCTGTACTGCCTTATGTTGTAGGAGTGAAGCAAGCTGTCATAATACTTGGTTTGCCTTACTGCATCATATGCTAATCTCTTCATCCATTTTACCATCTTCAGTGAATGTTGTTCCTAGATATCTGAACTCTGATACTAATTTTATGCTTGTTCCTTCTAATACTATGTTTAGGGTGTGTGGTTTTCTTTCTGTAAGCGAGCATACAGGAATAGCACGAGAAAACACACACGCAACGCACGCACACACACACACATGGGGCGAATTGGAACTGTTCCACCACTACTAATCATATCAATCCCTAAATTTCCCTTTAAGAATAAAAACCAATGTACAATATGAAAACCCAGATTGTTGGGGGCAATATGTTGACTTTGTAAACCACTTAGAGAGGGCTGTAAAGCACTGTGAAGCAGTATATAAAGTGTAAGTGCTATTGCTATATGCATGCTGTAAAACCACCCCCAAATCTTCAAAATTTGCATCAAGAAGAATATTTATGAGAAAATAGGAAAGCAACTGGAATCTAGCATAACAAAACTTTACCATATGGTACACTACTATGGAACATTCTGGGGTTAACTTTTATTTACTGAACCTTACTAAGAATAAGAAATGAAAGCCAGCTATAATGTGTTGAATGTACACCTTGTCCTGAAATGGCCTACCAGCAGCTCCTAACACTCATGGCTCAAATGGGATATTTCATTCATTTCTGTGAGGCAGTGAGTTGCTGCGAGAGGAGAGAGAGATTGTCAGGATAAACATGCATTTAGTAAAGTATACAATTATGTACACACCAATTTTGATCTCTGAATATGATACTGAAAAAACTATAGCCATTCAGATGAGCTGTCTGAAAAGAAAATTCTTTATTCATTATTAAATTAAGACATAGGTAAGAAACTCTATTCCTCCAGAATCAAAATAGTTAGCTCCCTGAAAAAGACAGGGAGATCAGGATTATACAGAAATGCATTTTGCTTTAATTGTTTCCCAAGGTTATTTGGGGGAGGGAGTGCTGACTCTAATAATAATAAAAAAGAAATGTAATAGCCTTCACTTAAAATGTAATTAGTTTTCCAGAACATAGCAAAGGGTTTTCACCTTTGTTTTCACCCATTTCTGCTCAAACAAACCCCTTTAGAGGTTATGCAAGGCAGAAACTGGATTGATTCTATGTTTGATGCTTTCCTAGTTCATTTCAAGCTTTACTAAAGGCTCATTAAAAATCCTCATTTTTCCTTCATTTCTCCCCCTACTTATATCGATGCCCCTCCTATTTGAGGGCTGCGCCAAAACGAAACATGGTCTTTCCCCTTTGATGACGTAAATTCATAAGACAATTCCTTTCCAGTCTAGCCATGAGACACAGACAGATATCAACATTTTTGAAAGAAATCTGCAAACGGTCCACACATTCGCTTTAAGTATGAATTCTGCCTATTTCATTGGTGCAAAGATGGAGATTAAGGAAAAATATTCCCGCTGCCCAGCACAAGTACCAGTTTTGCATCAGCTGACATTTCTCTCTCTCTTTTTTTTTTTCAAAGCTATTAAGATGCAGATGGGAACTGCCATCAGTGACGTCAAAATAGTCTCTTGGCAACGATTAAGAGGGCCATCCACCATGGGGATTTCCTGAAAATTTAGCATGAAAATTACCCACCTCCTCTGTAATGTCAAGATGTGCGACACTGCACTGGAATTCCTTTTAACCCATTCCTGCAGAGACAACACCTCCGCTTCCTGGCACCCGCTCTCTTTGCCCAATTCCCTTATTCTTTCAAATAACAACAATGGGAGGGGAAACATTCTGGGGTTATTAGCCGCTGGTGAATACCGAACCAGCTGCTTCTTTCCGGAATAGGGGGGAAAAAAAATATGCCCACTCATAAAAATAGCTCTTAACTCTTTCCCATCCAAGAATGAGATGCTGCACAAAGCAAAACGAGTTTGAGGGTTATATAATTTCACAGCAGCTACATGAAATCCAATCAAGCTTTTCATTAACCATTGCTGTCCACTGAATATGCAGAATACTTAGCATCTGGAATAAGAAATAAACAAAATACCAAACGTGACGGGGGGGGGGGGGGACACAC
>JANHJO010002280.1:46974-58483 GCA_032468235.1 Pseudoxyrhopus heterurus | reverse complement strand
TGGACCTCTTAGGAATGGTGAGAGGTCCACAGTGGACAGTTTGAGATTGAAGCTGTGAGGGTTTGAGGCTGTAACAACGGAGTAGGGTACAGTATTTATTTATTTATTTGTCGTACTTACAGTATATGCCGCCCAACTCCCAGAGGATTTGTAACTAAAGTCAAGTAAGGTAGGATAAATTGGAAAGCTGGGCTGAAGAGCATTATGTCAGTAAAGTTAAAATGATGACAAATGCATGGTCATTAACCAAACTTTGTAGTTTAGCTGAATAGAATGTAGCAAAAAAAATGTTCATGTTTGTTATTTCCTCACAATTTGATCAGGAGCAAAAAAGTTATTTTTGATGCATTACAGGAATACTAACAGCGTATGTAAGCAACCATTTCCAGCTTAAGCCATTGGACTCTGTCAAAAAAAGCTGCTATTATTCAAGGATTTGCCCTCTATTTATTCTGACTCACTCTATAAAGCTAATAAAAGCTAAACTGCAGGCTCTTATTTATAATATGCATTAAACTTTTGGACATGGTATAGGAAAAGTTTTTTATGCATTTATCCATTACAAATATAATAATTTTGGCATCCTCAATTCTTCTACATGTTATTTTTTAAAAAGGAGAAATTTTCTGTGGTACTCTCTTAATTTGCCAGATATTTTTGAACATAAATAGATCTAGAACAAGGTTACTAACATCTTTTTGAAGGACAAAGAGAACAAAATCAGCCCTTTGTTTATTTGTACTTGCTTGGTTTGGGACTGGACATTCTTATTATGGTTCATCACACAGTCAGTCAGATGTTTGGACTGGATTTGGCATTTTTATGCATCTATCTGGGATAGAAGATGTTGTTGTTTCGAATATATTGTCACCAAATGTAAACTGTTTCAAGTAAAGTTGTCTTTGGCAATTGTCTGGTGGTAATTTTGTCAATGCTGATGGTCTCCAAATGATGCCTTCAGGTTGCCTCAAAGATGATGGTAGTGATAATTATAATACCTTTAATGCTCTTTACGGCAGAAAGCCATGGTGGCGCAGTGGTTAGAATGCAGTATTGCAGCCTAACTCTGCTGGCTACCAGCATTCTATTCTCACCATCTCAAGGTTGACTCAGCCTTCCATCCTTCCGAGGTCAGTAAAATGAGGACCCAGATTGTTGGGGGCAATATGGTGACTCCGTAAACTGCTTAGAGAGGGCTGTAAAGCACTGTGAAGTGATATATAAGTCTAAGTATTATTGCTATTGCTATATGGATAGAATATTTGAGGAACCACCTCTTCCCAATTACATCTGCCTGCCTCATCAATTACCAGAAGAGGTAGACTGCAGGTCCTGTTTACTAAGGAGTTACATCAGGAGGGACCTAGGAGACTGGCCTATTCTGCCATGACACTTGTTTTGTGGAACGTCATCTTTCCAGCCTTTCATGCCTTGGGGTGAGATTGGCCTCTTTCTTTCACCCTTTTGGAAATCCCTCAAAACCTGGCTATAAAAACAAGTCAGGGGGCAAAGGGAATGGTGACCTCCTGTTGGGGCCACTATTCATAATATCAAACATTCTTACTTAGTCTTTTAAATAATAACATGTTATTTTGATATTTTGATTTCATTATTATATTGTACACTTCTCAGATTCATGTTCTGTGGGATGGATAAATATGATCTCTAAATAAATAAATAAAATTTTCCATTTGGGCGGCGGGGGGCAAGAGCAAGCAAGATATGCAGCCAGATTTCTGTGCATTTGCTTCAGAATGAATTAGTAGAGTGCACAATAAAATGCTAATCAAGTTCATTAGATTAAATGAAAACAAATATGGGCAAAGTGTGGCGTAAAGTTTATAGGAAGTCTTCAGTTTAATTTAATACCAGCATCAAGGATTAAAAAACTGGCAGAAAAAAAAAGTGATGCCCCACTTATCTGTAACCTTGGACCTGCTTTCTTCCACTTCCATAGTTATTGAGCCCATCAGAGTGCTCCAAAGGAATGTAGTTTTAATAAGTAAAAAAATTCCCCAAGTACCAACTAAGCCCATATCTAATGTTGGTTAAATAATTAATATACGATTTCTTAAATTATTCTTCCTCTTAATTCTTCAATCCAGTGACTTTTGGATAGATCTTGAAAAATGTTTTCTATTCCTCTTTTTCTGATGAATCAATGGTAACTAATAAGATATATGGTCTGATATACATTTAGCTTGTTATGAGTATGTGTATGTATATGTACACAGTCAACTTACAACAGTTCATTTAGTGACTGTTCAAAATCACAATGGTACTGAAAAAAGTGACTTATAACCATTTTTCATGCCTACAACTATTGCAACATCCTCATGGTCACGTGATCAAAACTCAGGTACTTGGCAATTGACTGATATTTTTTTTATTTTTAAAAAATAAGTTTTTTATTGTTTTTTCTTTACACAAACTTCTTTTACATGAACAGAGCTGCTTTTGAGTCTCCCACATATCGTTCCCATTCATCTTTACAAACTTTTACTTTTCATAACATTTCTCCAGTTTCCTTACTCCTTCTACAAGTTTATGCTAATACATTTTCATCTGAACCAATATAAACTATTAGTCATTCATTTGTTAGATACGTATCAATCTAATTTATCCTAACAAGATTCTTAAATTTTACAAAATTTCTCCGAGTTAATTTTTCTTTGTTGTCTTATCTAATCAATTATTCACAAATAACCATTTTTTTTATAATCAAACCTAAAATATCCTTTCTCCTTTCCTCATTTCATTCAATTCATCCAAAGTTTAATAATTTAAATCTCTTAAAGTCCTTCCAAACATTCACTCATATATAAACACAATTATTTCTATTTATTTTATTTTATACATACAGTATCAATCCATTTTCATCTAGGTATAAACTCTTAATCATTCATTTATTACATACATATCAATCTAATTTATCCTAACAAAATTCTTAATTTTTACATAATTTCTCCAAGTTAATTTTTCTTTAGTCTACTCAATTATTCACAATTAATCATTCTTTTAATAATCAAACCCAATTAATTTCAAAATATCCTTTTTCATTTCCTCATTTCATTCACTTCATCCAAAGTTTGATAATTTAAGTCTCTTAAAATCCTTCCAAATATTCACTCTTTGTCAGTTCCGGGATAATGTCAATGTTCCAATGAAGCTTCCCCATTTACCTTATTACTCAGAGAAAAAGTCCATCCAAGGTAAAAGTTTTATTTGGGAGAAATCATGTTGGCACATAACCAGGCAATCCCAGAACTGATGGCTCAGTTTCATTTCTCACAAAGGAATCATAAACCCAACCCATCTACACATCATAAATCACATTGTCCAATTACTCTTCTCTACTTGGTGCCAATTCTTCTTTTCCGGGTGCCAGCTGCACATCTCTGCGACCTTGACCTGGTCAACTATTTGTTATGACTATTTTCTATTCACTAACACATTTCACTATTGTATGGCAGTTTAGAAGTACCCAGACCTGTCTATGGCTAGGATAATACATGATAGTGCTTCTAATACTGACTCTCCTTTGCCCTCCCAGCAGAACTCCTTTACTTCACCCCACCTCCAGAGGGGTTCAGGCTCATTTCGGAGCCCTGCGAACAAGTCAGCTTGGTGTGGGGCCGCAGAAATTGCGGTCCATGTGTCCAACCTCGCCAACGCTCCGCCCAGTCTCCAGCAATTGACTCATATTTATGATGTCCCAGGATCTTGTGATCACCTTTTGTAACCTTCTGACAAGCAAAGTCAATAGGGAAACCAGATTCACTTAACAACTGTTTTACTAATTTAACAACTGCAGTGATTCACTTAACAACTGGGGCAAGAAAGATCGTAAAATGGGGCAAAAGTCACTTAACCAATGTCTCACTTGGCAACCAAAATTTTGGGCTCAATTGTGATCGTAAGTCTAGATCACCTGTATCTATGTGTGTGTGTGTGTGTGTGTGTGTGTACACATATATACAGTGTGTTGGGTATATGTGTGTTTGTGTATACACACTCACACACAGAGACATATATGTATATACATACATACATGTGTGTGTATGAATACACATATCCTCACAACATGCCCTATTTTATAGACAATTAAGTTCTGCCTGAATGGTTATCACAGACAGATCAGTGAGTGATATGACCCTCCCAACTCACAACCTACAATAAGTTCCCATAACATCATCAATAGACATAGCTGATCTTGCAAGGTTCAGCTTCCTCTTAATTCAATCATACCAGTGGCCCCAAATTGCATGACTGAAGCAAGAGGAAGCTAGGACTTGGCGATAGCACTCTGAGGATATGGGGAGGGATTATCTTGCTTTGTTCATGAATTGTTCACTTCCATATGGAAAAGTTCACATGAAAGCCTCTTCTATTTAAGTCTTTCCACTTTCAATTTGAAAATGAAAAGATGAGAATAGCAGGGATATTGAAATTATGTATCAACAGCTACCACCTGTACAACAGATAAAGCAAGCAGGCAAGGCACTTGTTCTCACTTTTTTACATTAATTACGTTAAGACACGTTTCAAATTCAATTTATTATAATTATCTGTAAACATTAGGGTTGTGCAGTGTTTTTGATTCAAGTCTTAGGAACCACTTAAGAGTGTAAACTTAAGTGTAGCATCACCTTATAGCCAGTCATTTCCTAGGATTACGTATGATATAAATGACAATATTGAAGCAAATTGGTACCTATCTCAATGTTGTAAAAAGAAGAGTCCTACAAGAGCTTATGCAAGATACTATTTAGAAGTGATACAACATAAAAATACTCTGAAGTAAGAAACACGTGACTCTCCAGGTATTATAAGTAATGTTGCTAAATTTCATATAGGACTTATTTATCTTTATGGATACAATATTAGAACAATCTTTTCTTAGGATTTGTTCATTACAAATACTGTTCTTTGGGTCTCTTTGGGCTTTGTGTGTACTCTTGATTAAGTGTAGGAAATCTGTGGATCTCCTATTGTTAAAATAACGTTTTTAACATCTCTCACTCTTGTCTTCACTTGTTAGAAAAAAAATCTTTTATTGTGATATAGATGCTTTCCTTATTTACTTACTTTTCTCATTATCTTTCTTTTACCCTGCATTTTATCAAATTCTATTTTCAGCAAGCAATCCATAATAGACCAAATCCTTAACAGATTAGTGGATTTAAGTTCCATCGCTATCATAAACGTCTTCCTTCCAGTCAACGCTTATCCTTCTCAAATGTCTCCGATCTTTACTGAGGCATAAAGTGCTGCTATAGAGATTTTTAAGCAGGGAAAAAGACAGCAGTGGTACATGTAGTCTCTGACCCATTTTCCACATTTCGCATCTCCTTTCCTCTCCATAATAATTTGAACTGGGGGAAAAAATAGGTTGTGTAGAAAAGGTTGGAATGGAATAGAAAAGGCCTAAAGAATGCTGACTCTCAATTGTAAGAAATAACTATTCAGACTACACAGTACTTAGGATGTTATAATCTCATCATTGCAGGCATATAGTGAATGGCATCATTACACCTTTTATTATCCCATTTGGAAAGGTTATATTGGTTCTATTGCCACCAAAATGTGTTTCTATAAAAGTTGTGTTTACCTCTTTATTCCTTAACTTCTAATGCCCTAATGAAAATCCACTGCTTAATTTTCCAAAGGGGTTATATGGTGGTACTGGGAAAGTCCTTAAAGTCTACACTATGGTCACAATGCAGGAGGACGGTGGTTATATTAATAATCATAGATGGGTCAACTAGAGATAAAAAGAGGGGGGAAATTACAAAGCAAAAGAATACTGCTCTTTCTACTTACTTGCTTCTTTTAGGATATTTACTGCCAAATATTTGCGATTTATTCAAAAAAAGGATTAAACAATTTGTATAGCTATTTTCCTCCCATTTCTGTGATTTCACCTTCATTCTTGAACAATATGACAACTTAGTAGGAAGAGAGGTAAGCTTTTATTTGAAAATAAGATTAGGAGCATTGCCAAGTATATAAGTTTGTTCCATTGAAAAACAAAATGCTGAGGTACAGGAGGTTACTCATACCTGAATCCATGATACATTTCAGATTTTTTTGCAGGATCCAATCTGTGTCGGTCACCAGGACCAGAGGTTTAGTCTCCTGAGCTTTTGGACTCATGCTGCAGTCCATCTTCAAGGAACTTCTCTCTTAACAGAATGTAATACATTAACATATTCTGTTAGAGAGAAGTTCCCTGAAGAGATGGGCTCCGGCATGAGTCCAAAAGCCCAGAAGACTAAACCCCTGGTCCTGGTGACTGACCCAGATTGGATCCTGCAACATTATCCTGAGACACATATATTTGCCTTCATTCATTCAGATTTTATATCCACATAATGAAATTCATGACTTCGGAAGATTCAGAATTCTGCATAAGAACAATCTAGGAGAAATTTTAAACAATTTTATTAATATTAATATGCAATGAACTCCACAATCCAAGCAAGTTGCACTCTAAGCTGTTATGGAGACAGAGCATATATATGTTTTTTGAGAGTCACCAATGCTTCAGCACGTGTCTACAGTGTCTAACGATATTTTCCTGGCTTAAGGGAGAATTCCCCTTAATATTTTCTCTTGCAACTCAATTAAACAAATGTTTCAAGCACTGTTGTGGGCTTCAAAAACCTCAATTTCATTTTCTATAGTGCTCTAGAACAAAGCTAAAAATCAATCCAGATCAGCATTTGTTTATATAAATTGATATAAACTATATAAATTAATTCAAAACAACAATAACATAGTTTACTTGAACTAACAATATATAAACTATTCCTACCAGAAACTGTTTTGTAGATAACTGTTGTAGTACTATAGTTCTACTTTTTTGTTTCCTTTTTGCCTTATAATAAATCGTATATGGGCTATAAAAAACAGGATGACCACCAGATGACAGCAGAGACATACATAAAATTCTAAATCAGCATAAAGCATTTGGCTTCTCTTTATGCTCTTTATGCAAGGAATACCTTGATTGCCATCATAAGTCAGTACACTGATTGGAATGTTTTTATTACTGTTTCCCCTTCCAAACTATTCTGACCATTAGAAGTCTGAAACCAATGCTGGATTTAGGTAGGTAGATAGGTAGGTAGGTAGATGGATACCCAAATTATTTTAAATTTGACTCCCTATCTCTGACAAGCCTTACCTAAAACTGAGGGCAGCTTCAATAAAATAAGGCATTTGGATAACATGGAAGATTTCTGAGACACACAGAGCAACAATCAATGCCGAGAGATGGTGTCATATTTGCAGTGTATGTTAGTGCTTATGTTAATATTATTATTCGCTAGGAATCTAATTATCAGTTTTGTAGAGGCGCTAAGAGGTCACTGAAGCAATGCAAAGTTGGAGGAGTACTTGGAAATCACTTAAAGAAGGCAGCAGATGATTGGAACACAATTGTGATAAGTGTGAACCATTTTCCCATGATGATCCCACCAATAATTTTACAGGCTGTTCCAAAGCTATCGCCCATTTCTGTGGGAACCAATGGAGCTGGCAATTTCATGCTATTTCTATTTCTTCTACTCAGAAGCTTAGCATCTAAGCCAATTTTAGTAAAGAGAGCTACTGATATCTTTTTAACTGACTGTTCCCAAAGTGCTTTTTTCAAACTTTGAAGCAAAACATCTTCAAGTAAAACGAAGTCCAGTTGCCTTTTGAAAAAAGCACTTTGGGGACAACCATGACCTGGATGACAGAGAATCTCCATAGATATTTTTAGCTGACTGTATTGGGAATAACATTTTTGTATAGTTTCATGCCAATCTATGAATATCCTGAAAATACAATTCCTATTAAATTCTGAAATATGCTGATATCATACTTTTGTTCCATGGCACTTGGTAGGCAGTTGACAATTTTTATTGCATTTGTAAGTTATCCTAACCAACTTTCACCAATCCCCATTCCATAAAATTATGGAACAATATAAAGGACAAAAACATTAATACAACTCTTGAAAGCCAAAGCCGCTGTAAGTTTTTATTTTGTAGAAATAAAAACAGTTGAAGCTAAGAGATTTCAAGAAAAGAATACTGCAAAAAAGCAATTAAAATAAGCAATGCCTGGATATTAATAGTTCCCTTTGGATATCATAACAATGTTTAAAATCACGGAGAGGAACTAAAGGAGACAGGAAATGTCTCTTCTTCTTTTACAAAATTTCAAGAGTTATCTAGTAAGAAGGAAGTTGGGCTCACTGGCACAGCCTTTTTGAATTGAGAAATGTAACTTCTCCCCCTACCCTCATGTACTAGATTTGAGTTTCTATCTGATTGCTGTAAGAAAGCCATTAAGTATTTATTATTTTCATCATGTTTATTTCTATTTCGCCTTTATTCAAATAACTCAAGGTGACAAACATCTAAGACATTCTTCCTCCTCCTATTTTCCCCACAACCACCATCCTGTGAGGTAAGTTGGACTGACAGTGGCTGGTCCAAGGTCACCCAGCTGGAGTGTATGACTAAGGTGGGACTGGAACTCACAGTCTCCTGCTTTCTAGCCAGATCTGGGCAAGAATGCAGTAAAATTTATGAGCTGTGAAGCCTGACTTCACCATATTTTTTTCACCAACACTGTATTCAAGCAGCTCACTGATATCTTTGAGTGGGCTCAGCTAATCTAGCAGCCTCCTTCCTGGAGCAAAAGAAGACGGCTGTGCTTTTCACAATGATGTGCTTTCAACCTCAAAATTGGGAAGAAAATACATTGACTGGGAATATGTGGATAAGCCTCTGTATGGGTGAACCTTGGTTGAAGCTCGCTATGTGGTAGAAGCTTGCTAAGTGATTTTGAGCCAGTCACTATCTCTTAGTTCAAATTATCCTGAAAGAAATTGAAAAAAAAAAATCTGAAACTTTGCTGTTATACATGTTGACAGCAGCAAGAATGTTTTATGCACAAAAATGGAAAAATACTTTATATTCTACAGAGGATGAATGGCTGGAAAAACTGATAGAACTAGCAGAGATGGCTAAATTAACTGTTTTAATCAAAGAACAACAACTTGTTTCTACTTGGAAACCACCTCTGTATTTGTGCTTGAGATGGAAAAAAATGAAACTTTAACTTTTGGTTTTGTTGATTAGATAAGTTTGTAGTTATAGAAATGGCTAGTACATACTAAGTATACAAAGCTGAAAAGTTACTTTAATGTTATTATGTTATTCTACTGCATTAAAAAGAATCAGAAATCAATGCTTTTCTTTCTTTTCCCTCCCCTCTACCCTACATTTCTTTTTCTTCCCTTTTCGTTCTCCTTTTTCCATTATTTTCATTTCGTTTTCCTTTGCATTTCATATGTTGATAAGCTTAATATGTTATTTTAAAAGAAATATAGTGATTGGATACATTTGTAAAAGAACTCTCTCTGTATATATATGTATGTATGTATGTGTATATGTGTGTGTATACACACACACACACACACAGTATACATACTGCATACAAACACATACATTGCACAATATATTTGTTATATATTTAATGTATGGCTTGGGAGTCACCCAAAGATCATAAACACAGAGTTTATATTTTAAATAAATAAATGTCTAAGTATGTGTACTCCAAATATTTGTTTTTAAACACAAGTTTACTATTGTCTTAATAACCAACCTGTGAGTTTTCTATTGATATCTTATTGATAACTGGGAACAAAATAGAATACACAGACTTTTAGCCTACTTCTTATTTTATTATTTTAGCTTGAAAAATATGCAGATCTGTATAATTTTTATTACAAACATTATAGAGCTGAAAAGGATATTGAGATAGATTCAAAGCTAAAAGATAGTTTGGGCTATAGTTCTTACACCGCATGTTTTTTACACATGCTTTATTATTGCAATACATGTATGAAATATTAGATGGGAAGTATATGCACATTAATTGTTCTGTTTTGCCAAATTTGTAGAAAGACAGCAACTAAGAAATCCTGGCATAGATTGATAAGAAAGAAGAGGCAAAGCAAAGCACTTAGTTACAAAATGATACCACTTTAACTCCAAGGTTCAATCTATTTAAGTTCAGCAGCTCACAACATAGTTCATGCACAATAAATGTGGGTGGATGAGAGTATTTAAAATTGCAATTAAAAATCTAGTCAATCTCCATAGCAGGAAAAATATTGAACATGGTACAGGAAGGCCAAGTAATTTAAAGCAGACAAATCTTATTATCTATAATGTGTGCACTTGTCAAGAGGGAAAATGGAAGTGAACAAGAAAGAATTGCACACTATCATGATTAACTCACAGATAGTAAAGAAGTTTCCTAGGAAACTGGTTATAAAGAAAAGGAAGTAATTCTTGGATGTGGTAAAATGTTTTAGTTTAATAAAAGATCACTAAAAAATAACTTTAAAGTTCAAGGCAACATTTAAAAATGGAAGCAGAAATCAGAAGTCACTCCAATTGCACTGCTTTTTTGTCTATCCATGCTCATTCTATTTAGGTAAGGAAATAGCATTAAAACCATCATCGGATGCAGCATGGCTTGTCTATTGTGGACCAAATTGAGAAATCCAATGCTTCCCAATGTATTCAAACATAATAAATGAAACACTTTAAAGCACTAATAAAGCTAGATTGTAAGAGAAGAAAACAAGCAAGTAATCAGTAATACAGTTCGCGAATGCTTCCGTTCAGGACTGATTCAGTTCCTGACCAAAAAATCCAACCGAGTTTTGAATCAGTTCATGACTCAAAACTTGGTTGGCAAACAAAAACACAGTGGAAAAATTCATTTCTGTGCCGTTTTCACTTCCGTGCATGCGCAGAATTGTCTGTGCATGCACAAACAGTGTCGCTTCAGAACGCAACCAAATCGAATTGCGACCGCAGTCCGGGAACTGATTGTGGTTGCGAACCGAGGTTCTACTGTATATTCTGAGAGTAAGAAGGGAATAAAACTGCACATACATTTTTCTTCCCAATTGACACTTCAAACATGATCCAAATATTTTCTACATATACTGTATATAAATGTAAATTAAGTAAACATGGCAATATCAAAAATCCTTATCATGTTCAATCCTGAATCATTCACTAAACATTTCATCTTACTCATGTTTTTAAATTTAATAAATTAGGGAAAAATGCAAAAAATAAAAAATCCAAATAACAAGTTACAATACATATAAAATCAAATAGTTATCTATAAACACAACATTAAACTTTAACTATATGGAATAATATTCATAAGTCTTATCACTGCCATCAATAAAGTGCCAGTTCTTTAGCAGAAAGCAAACATACATACATATTATGCCTCATCTATACATTATACATTAACAAATTCATATAATTTCCATATATTAATAAAGGTGTAGATGTTAAACAAAAAGTAGACAAAAATAATACATGCCGATATCACACATTTGTTGTTAGTTGCGAAGTCATGTCTGACCCATCGCGACCCCATGGACAACGTTCCTCCAGGCCTTCCTGTCCTCTACCATCCC
>JANHJO010002280.1:14931-33004 GCA_032468235.1 Pseudoxyrhopus heterurus | reverse complement strand
CACATCTTTAAAAAAAAAAGTGCTGGCTCGGCTCAGTCAAGCCGAGGGCCAAGGGAGTGGAGCAAAGCCGGGGTTGGCTGAAGCATGTCACTGTCTGGGGGCTGAGAGGCCTGGTGGGCATCCGTCGGGGGCTGAGTAGTGAGGCATGCGGAGGCCGGGTGCCCGATACTGCAGGCTGAACCCACAGGCAGCCGCCCTTGCCGTGATTTTCCTGCAGAGTATTGAAAGTCGGCTTTCCCTGCCTGATTTGGCCAAGGCAAGTTTCCCCTTCATTCTCCTCCTGCAGAACCGACTGCGAAGTCCCGCCCGCTTGCAGAAATGATCGAGTTGCAAAGATAGTCTTCTCTCCACTGCCGATACCGCAGACTCCCCCCTCCCTTAAGAAAAGATTGTGAGCGAAGGCTACACAGGATGCGCTGCTAATCCTCTGGAAGACAGGGCGGGATTATACAGTTTGTGAGGGTGAGCATTAAAACTTAACCAAAAAAATTATGCATGACTTCTGGGCCTGAGAGAAAGCCAAAACAAAGCACAAAGCCCGGGCTGAAATTCCAAGATGTTCTCTCACAGGACAGAAGACCCATAGGTTTTTGTTTCACCAACTTGGGCTCGAGCCAAACCCCGCGTTCTTGAATTGCGGTTCCAGGTGATGCTTCTAAGTCTTTCCGGAGGGTGCGAAACAGGGTGCGCAGACGGAGAGGGGGGAGAGAGAAAGGGATTCTTGCTCCAGGCTACTTTAAAATGCTTTTTAAAATGCTTTTTAAACACACTTTTCTTAAAGACGCAGACATGGGCAGTGAGGGCTGGGGCCGACGGAGTGGACGGATTCCGATGGGAAGCCTTGCAGGGTTCTCTTCCAAGAAGCTGCACTGGTGGGATGAGTCTCATGAAGACTCATTTCTGATGGAGTTTGGAGGAGAGAAAAAGTCACTCGCTGTTTTGGGCAGGAAAGAAGCAGCCCCGGGGCTAGGCAAGCATGCAGCGCATGCACTTAAATAGGGCCAAATTTTGGGGGCAGGGCTTAATTTCACCGCATGCGCGCAAAACAGTGCTGGGCCTTCTTTTTGGGGTGGGTCATGTTTTGAGAAACACGATTGATATATATATATATATATGTATATATATATATGTGTGTGTGTGTATATATATATATATATATAGTAAAATCCCCTCAATACTTGCAGCATAGTTAGGTGTCATTACAGTATCAGCAATTCTGAAAACTAAAAAAATACATCAACCATTTACCATGCATATTTTGCTGCTCCCAGAAACCATGACAAATTAGGAAATCAACGAGCAAATGTATCATCAAAAGATAAAGCAAGTTTTAAAAAAGATACGATAGCATGAAAATATACATTAACAATTTTAGAAACTTGCTATGAAAAATCAGATATGTAATTGCATCATTTATGTCTTTATAGGTATAATCGAAGCCTGCTGTGCTTATGTTTCAAATATCTTGCATGTTGATGACATTTTCATTTTTACCAGCACCAGCTGGATTAAATTATCCTAGGTTTCATGTGATTGTGGCTATTTCCATATCAGTAAAATCAATATATTAATATAGTTCTGGAAAAACAGAAGCTGAATACCGAGATGTCTGAAAATCTGATTGAGAAAACTCAAGCTTAGCAGCCATTCAGATGTTTGTATAATGCAGATATGCGTAATAATTGAACCCTTTTTATTCTGTATGTTGGATGGCTAAGTAAGTGCAGGTGGTCCTCGACTTGGCTTCTCAAAGGTCGTCCTTAATTTATTTTATTTGTTGGAACTTCTATGCGTCCCATTTCCAGAGGACTCCGGGCAGCTCACAACAAACAATAAAACAGTCATAAAATTTACAATATAAAACTACATTTAAATAACTAATTAAAAACCTAATATTTTAAAAATGAGTACATCATATCGGCACAGCTTCAATGGAAAACCAAATATAAATCTTCCCGCTGTTACAGTATAATTAAACTAGGAAATAACCCCATCCCCAAGTGTCACAGGTCACATTGGCCAACTGGGTTAATTAGTGGGCTTTTCAGGTACTCTTTCCCCAACCTTATTGGTTGCCAGTAGAGATGACCTTGGTTCTCATGAGAAAGCTCTTTGTTGTGTCTAGTAATGCATTCCAACCTCCTTCTCCCTTCCCCCCTTGTGTATGGCAACTGAGGAACAGAAAAATGGCTGCGGCCAGGTTCAGTTTAACGTTAACACAGTGCAGTTAAGTTAATAACATGGTTAAGTTAATCTGGCTTCCCCATTGATTTTGCTTGTCAAAAGGTTGCAAAAGGTAGATCACATGACTTCGGGACACAGCAACGGTCATAAGTATGAACCAGTTGCCAAGCATCTGAATTTTGATCACTTGATCATGGGGTTGCTACAAAGGTCGTAAGTGTGAAAAATGGTCATAAGTCACTTTTTTCAGTGCCACTGTAACTTTGAATAGCCACTAAATGAACTGTTGTAAATTGAGACTATCTGTAGTCCAGAACATCTCTCTCCAAACTTAATGCTGTCCAAATCTCAAATAAGACATTGATACTATATAATGCTACCTTTGGCTGGGGGGGCCTACAAGGCCAGCTTTTTCTGCCATAGTTCTCATCCTCAGAATATCCTCCCACCAAAGATCAAGTTGGCCCCAATCCTTCTGCTCTTTTGCAAAACCCTAAAGATCCACCCAGCCCTTGGGCCCTGAGTTCATGAAGAGCCAACACACTAGGTTGTGTTAGAGATTGCTGTATTTTTCTCAGCTGTTCTATATTTTAATTTTTGCAGTTGTAATAACTTTAATTTTGATTTTAAATATTGTTTGTCGTTTATTTATTCAGAATTGACTAAATAAATAAATCTTCAGTTATCTTTATAAAATATAAAACCACATATTTTAAAACACAGAATGTTGGTTTTACTGGCTATGACTTGGTGGTAAAATTTAGGAAAGATACTCAACTTAGCTAAAATCACTCATGTCCTGCTGCTCGGGAAATGTCTAAAATTTTCCACAGCACTCTATAGTACGCTCAAATGATTATGTTGTTCTTTGCTTATGTCCTTTTGTTGCTTATAATGATCTTCTTCATCATTCTGTTTTAAGAATATTGCACAAGAATATTGCACAGAACTCTTCAAACTATGCTAGCGACCATCAGCAATGGACAAATGGTCTACCCACAAGTACCAGTAGATTCAACCAAAATCATCCAATCACTTAGTTTGGTTGCAAATCAAGCTGAAGATTCCAACTGTTTCTTTCTTTTTCACTCACTGTTGAATTCCACTGTTCAAGTACTGCCTTATCTATAGGCACCTGAAATTGAATGCTTGGTAAGTGTGAAAAAAAGATTCACCAAGAGCCTAGTAGAGATAGAAAAGAAATGCAGCTTGGCCCAAGGTCAGAAATTTGTTCTTCAAATTCCTTGTTGCTTCAAGGAAAGCCAAGGCTACTTTATAAAAAATCAGATGCAGCCAGTCCTTCATTTAAAAAAAACAAGATTATAAATAACAGCATCATTGTTATATAGATAAGAAGGCAAAGATCTGGGTTTGATAGATCAAACTCACCATTTGATTTAGGTCCTTAATCATTGAAAAAAATATTTTCAGATGATATGATCCATCCTATGCAAAAGACCCAATCCCAAGCTAACCTGGGTTGCAACAAAGTAATTATATGGTGTTTGGGGTGGGGTGGGGGTAAGGTTGAAGAACTAAATGCATTTTATTTAATATTTGTCCTAAGAATGCTCAAAAGTAGATTTAAAAAAAATAGGCTGCTGTCTTCTCTCTTCAGGACAACCTACAGCATCGCATAAATAATTAAATCTGTCTTCATATTACTGATTACTATATTATTCAATGGGCTTGTAGCTAATTGTAGCTAAATCTGTCTACATATTACTGATTACCATATTATTCAATGGGCTTGTAGCTAATTGGTAATCTGTATCTATAAAACAGAGCATGTGTGTGTATGTTTGTATGTCCCTAATAGGCTCTTCCATGCTTGCACGAATCTGGCCCAAACTTGCCAGGCACATACCTTGCACTCCGGAGACAAACACTGGAGGGGGCGGGGGTCAGGAACGATGTTGGCCCTTATTTACCCCCCAAAAAGACTGCTGAACTCCACCCCCCAAAACAGGCCTCTGCAGCAAACAAGACAGCAACAGCCAATCCAGCCAATAGAGACAGGGCATGCAAATCAGAGGTTCTCCAACCAATAGAGGCAAGGCATGCAAATTGGGCAAAGAATGCTGGGAATTGTAGGCTACAGCATTCCCTGCTGTAGCGTTCCCTGCTACATACCCGGGCAAAGCTGGGTTATCGGCTAGTAATTAATAAGTATGGAGGAAAGAGAGTATTCTACTTCCATAAAAATAAGGCAGTTCCGTTGGATTTCTTATCCCAACATTGTCTTAGATATCTATTTTGCCAATGTAAATACACTATAATTACAATAATTATAATAGCTACAATATAAATTACAGAATTGAAATCGAATGACTTATACAAATCAGATGAACCTGTATCTTCAATGGCAAGCCATAATCCTAAATGTAGTTCAAGACAGCATGTTTATTCCCTGAACGTTTACATGTTTCAAATAAAATAGTTCTGAACCAAAGAATTGAATGGATGGATGGATGGATGTTAAGATCTTCTGATAGAAAAATTGCAGACCAAAGATAATTCTGATCTTGGCATTTCTATGTCCTCAGTCAAACACCATAGTTTTGGGCCTCATAGCCAAGATTTTACAAATCCCTTCAGCAAATGGGGTTGGTTTTTTTTCATTCTATCCCATGGATTTTCATTAGCCTACCATGCACCATTTAAAAAAAAAAGACATCCAATATTCAACTGAATCTGTCCTTTGCAAAAAAAATGAACACATGCATTCATCCTCTTTGCTTTGCATCTTGTAATACGGTAACAGCAGCACAAGCCTCTTACACCGACCTTCTCTGTAGCAGGTGCAGCTCAAAAGCCTTTTGCCTGTTCTGAGTAGCTTGCTCTGTGTGATAATGACTGCTTACAGTCCAAGAAATTGAGAGTGCTCTTTGAAGAGCTGTGAAAAGCTGGAAAAAGGCAGGATTTATTTGCATTAGGTTACTGCGTACTGTAGTTCTCAACCTGCAACACATTACTCATCTGTCCATCAGAACTGAAGAGGGCAAAAACAGAACCTCTCATGATCGGAAGCTGGCCATTTAGTCTTTTCAAAGAGGATTACATTTAGAAGCTGAAATGTTGGAAAAGGTAATGCAATTCAGAAACTTAAAAGAAAATTGATTTCAAAAAGCCCAAAGAAACATCCAAGAAAATAAAAAGAGCCTTCTTTAGCTGTGCACAAACTATTATGTTAAGGGGAAAGAAAAAAAAAATAGTACACTGTCAGATAAATCTCCTTTTCTAGAATAGGTAAATCGTAAACTAGGACCTATGCAACACTGGATGTTTACCTGGATGAAATATCAGAATGTGATCAAAACTGCAGCCAAGAAGGACAGCCAAGTAAGTCTCTGAGATTTGGTATAGCTTAGAGTCTACTTCATTTCATACATATTATTAATTAAACTTATATGCTGTCTGATTTCTGATGACTCAGGGTAGATTACAAATGATGTAGAACATGAAACATGACAATAAAAACAGTATGAAATTTGAAAGTAGAGGTGGAAACAAAAGAAAACAAACCTGTTTAAAGAGACTCCAGTCACCTCCACAAAAGGCCAGGAAAAGAAGCAGGTCGACCCCTTTGAAACACCAGCAGGGTAGGGAAACCTTTGGAT
Source organism: Pseudoxyrhopus heterurus (assembly GCA_032468235.1). Classification (NCBI taxonomy): domain Eukaryota; kingdom Metazoa; phylum Chordata; class Lepidosauria; order Squamata; genus Pseudoxyrhopus; species Pseudoxyrhopus heterurus. The sequence goes on along the minus strand of JANHJO010002280.1, from coordinate 27,200 downwards.
CTGGGGAGATCTACATCATTCTGACGATTTGGATTACTCCACAAAATTGTCATAATAACTGTATTATTAGCCTTTTGTGGCATAAAATTGTAAACTTTGGAAGATGTGTTGTGCAGATTTTCTCAAACACTTAAAACTGTATAGTATGAACAGTTACAAACTAAATCGTAGCTTGAAATAATGTTTTGGAAGAATGTAAAAACCAATTGTTTCTTCAGAAAAATCTGTTCATTTACAAAATAAAATCATCCATGTATTCAATTACTTATGAGTTCTATTAAATCACCCACATGACTCAGATAATTCATTTTCACAATTATTTATTCAAACCAGTTGAAAGCAGAGAGTGTCAAAAACAAACCATCTAATTCAGTTGCAACTGGAATGTAAGTGCCAAACTGGGGTGCAGGACAATACATAGCTCAAGTTAAGAATTAAAATAAAAATAAAAAGAACCCGACTAATCAGTTTTAAAAAGGAGTCCCTCGTGCAAAATCCAAATGAAGAGTGAAAAGTTAAAAGGAAAAAAAATGCAGAGCACAGCATACTCACTTTGGAGCTGAGCCACAATGCCTTCAATGAAACTAGTGCAGAGCGTGCGTTAAGTTTTCTGAATTTTGCAGGCTAAGCAGCTGCGGGGGAGGTGGCACAAAGCAAAGGGAAGCGAAGCAATATGTAAAGAAAGCAGTACCCCCCCTTGACAATTTGGCTTCCTTCCGGCCCATCCAACGACGCCAAAGCAATCTGCCCAAAAGGGGGGGGGGTCGCTCGTTGAAAGGGCCGGCCGTCGGACTGTATAGAACGAGCGTGTCAAAGGGCTTTGCTCGCTGCAAGAGTTTGTTCCCGCGGCTTGCTTGCTCACTTGCTCCGGAGAGGGACGAGCCCGCCACTTCCCTCGCAGGTGGCCTGGGAGAAGGGGAGGTGGTAGCAGCAACAGCGCGGCGGGGAGAGGTGGGGAAGAGGCTCTGGTCCCTCCTAAAGGAGAAGTGGGGGGAAGAGAACGAGACTTTGGGAGGTAATGATTGCCATCCTGCAGCAATTTCCCTGTGTCATGGCTCCGGTATCCTAGCAACTGCAGCGAGTCGGGGCCGGCAGCAGCAACAGCAGCCGCCGCTTTCACACGGAGCCATTCAGGATCAAGAGTCGAAGCAGCCTGGAAGCAGCAGCAGCAGCAGCAGCTCCGCGGGGCAGGAGACGCCGTCCGCGTCGAGCGGCGGCCGCAATCGCAACCCCTAACAAAAGCCTCCGGGGAAGGCGGAGGGGGAGGGGAGGAGCGCCTGGAGCGGAGGGGCGACCCCGAAATCCGGAGCGCCGGGCAGGATGCGGGCTGGAGCGGCGGGCGACGCACTTTGCAGAAACTCCTGCTCGCCGCGCCCGGCGGTCGCGGATGCGACGAGGTTGAGGCGAGTGAGAGCCTCGCTGCTCTGACGGGGATGGCTCCGAGTCGACGGGGGGCGGGCTTGAGGAGCCGCGGGGTCTTCGGCGCCCACCTGCCGGGCTGCAAAGTTTCTCCCGGGCTTCTCTCTGGGCTCCGAGGAACTTGCCTGCAGCTCTGACCTCTCCTCCGATTTTCCCCGGTAAGAGACCAGATGGAGCTTCTGCGTTTGCTAAATGCTGCCATTTTGAACCAGAAACTCACCCGGGGATTCTGCAGCTCCCGCCACTCGCCCCCCCCCCCATCCCTCGTCCCCGGTCCGCCACAGAAGCGGGGCTGGAAGCCCATCCCGCCTGGGCCACCATCATGGGTGGCTCTCGCGGCGGCTTCCCTCTTCTTGGGGGCACCAGAAGGGGAAATGGCACCGTAGAGAAATCGCCTTCGGGAGCTTCTAAATTTGAGGGACAGACGAGACGATCTCCGGTTAATGGGCGCCTGGCAGATGGAAAGTGGCTGTAAATGGATGTCTCTTCGGCGGGAAGTTTTGTTCTGGGAACTCGGAGCGAGACGCCGGTCTCCCTTTTAACCGACCCCACGGCGAAAGCGAGAACCGGTCTTTCGCACGGCCACCTTCAGCCCCCCCGGGCTGTCCGTCATGTCGGGAATCCTCTTAGCTCCATCTTTCTCACATTACCCTCCAGAGGCACAGGCCACTTGGCTAATTACATTATGTAGGACAGCAGAGCAGCAGGTATGACAGCCATAATATTTTATTAGGCTCTGTCCCTGAAGGCACGTTTCGACTTGCAGCAGCCAGGAAACTCTCCCAAGAACAAGCTGCTCTTTTGGGAAGGCTGCTGGATTAAAATTAAGGCTGCTGGATTATATCCAAACCGACGTGGAAGGTGGCTTCCCACCCAACCAACCCCGGTTTGGTTTTCTTTTCTACTCATTCATCCATTGGGAAAGGCAAAGAAAAGTAGCCGGGAGTGGGCTTCTAGCATGCATGTACTCTGGTAGACCTTTTAGACTTGAAACGCTGCTGAAATCCTGAAAAACGGCCTGAAACACCATCTGGAATTGCTTTAGTTATGTAGCAGGGTATTGGTATACCGATTCCTTGATGTAGCTTACTTTGATATATCTCTGTGCATGTTCCCCAAGTCCATCAAGACTATTTTGTCACATGATATTAATGAACAGTAAGTGGGCTTCCTTTGAGGAATTCTACCTCTGAGTCTTTCACTTTCCATATTAGTTAACCCTGATCCTGCCTATATGTATCCTAGAGTGGTTTTTTTTTCTATATTAAAAGCTGAATCTTTGGATCCTGTGTGTGTGACATCAAATCTTACTTTAAAATACAATAAAAGAGGAAGCAAGAGATCATTTTAGTTGATGAATTACTTGAGGTATATTGTCAGAATCAGGATTTGGGGGGGCATGACATTTAATTTAATTAAACATTGTTGAATCTGGGTTTTTTTCAGGAAATATGGAGATTTAGCTGATGAAGGAAATAAGCTTACCTAGGATGCTGTTTTTTTTTGTTTTCAAGGCAAAAGATTTAACTTTATGCGACATGTTGAAATGATTGCAGTTACTGTTCATTCTTATAATGTATTTCATTCACTCTGGGAAAAGCAAGGAATGACCCTTAATTAATATTTTCAGACAACTCTGAACAGTTTGTGAAGAACTGCAGAATTCAGTTGTCTAAATAACTGATTATAAAACCTCATGCAGTGCTATAAACAAAATCTTGCATATTATTTCAAACTGCTTTTCAACAGAGCTTTTTGTTCCCCGGGTTATTCAAAACAGTGTCTTTTCTTTTTAAAAAAAAGCAGAATAAGTATTGTGCATCTCTATTGCCACTGCATTCTTTCATTGATAGGCTGCAAATTCACTGATGTTACATAACCAGTTACCTTGAACATCATACGTGATTCCAAATCAGGCATATGTCCAGAGAATATATTCATCCCCTAAACTCAAAAAAATATAGTTATGTAGAAAATAAATATTGATATGACTTGTTTAAAACAAACTTTGATATTAAAATCCGACTATTTCTTTAGTATAACAACAGTAAAATAGAAAGTCTAACTTAAAACCCCTATGTTGTTCAAGACAGTAATATACATAATACTAATGACCCAATGCACACTTTAGTTTCATTTCCAACATTTTCTAATTTAATTCCTTTTTCTTTGCAAGATAGATGACCATTACTAAGCTTCTTGTGCAATCTAATCTTTTGGCCTCATTCAAAAACAATAGCCTGAAACCAGGAAACAGCTTATTAGTTGATCTAATCTCCATAAGAAGGTACACATTCATAGCAAAAGAACAGGGAATATTAAATGCAGGCAGGAACACAAAGTGTGATGAAGGCTTCATCAAGCTTTTGTTTTCCTTTTAAAACAATGCAAAATGTTTAAATATTGGTTATTTTGATAGAGAAAAAGCCAAAACTGCAACATAAAGAACTTTAAAGGGAGGCTATAAACTACAATTGGCAGATATAAACTTGATTTTGAAGTATTTTTATAGAATAGTTGAAATTAATCTTTAATTGGTTGACCTTCCCACAGATCTTTCACCTTTTGCCTTCAGTTGCTAATTCAAAAGTATCATGCTATTTTCCATCCAATTCACATGTATGCATGTAGGAATGCTTGGTTAAATTATACTTCATGACTCTAATGTGAGCAGTTAATGAAAGGAAGGATGGAAGAAATCAGTACTGTGTATTCTGTTCAACTCCTGTTGTCCATGCATATAAATATAGCCTGCTGAATCAATCAAAAACCCATCTAAACCAGCATTCTGTTCTAACAGGATCAGTTATCTCTGGAAAATATGGAAGTAATATATGAGCACAAATGCATCTCCCAAGTTTGTGTGCCATACCAGTTGGTATTTGGAGGCATACTTTTTCTAGTACTGAATATTAGATAAGTATCATGACTTCCATAAATATATTGGATACCATTTCATTTACACACATTGGTGACAATTTTTCTATCTTGTGAATAATTTCATAGACCAGTTACTCCACAGTATTGAGATATATTAGGTGGTCATATATTATAGTACTATAAAAAGAGAAAGGTTTTTTTTCCCTTATGCACTACTTTTCAGCAGATATAATTTTGTGTATCTGGCTTTCCTTATTAGTTTATTTTATGAAACTAAAAGCTCCTTGTTTTGTTTGTATTTTTCTGATTTTCCCATTCTATCTGTGTTATGATGTGCTGGGATAACAGTTCCACACAATATTGCAGTGGAGATTTGAATACATGCATTGCAACATTGTTTGTGTCTTAATCATTTCATAATTATCAGGTTAGGAAATATTTAACTTGGCAGATTTCTGTTTTCATTCCTTTAACGTTCAAACAGGGAATGACAATCATTTAAACAAACTAAATCTTTTCCCTCTTTCTCCTGCCTATATCAGGCTGGACCACAATTTTTATTCCTTGTGGATCTTTGCCAGAAGTAAAATGGGTGTGGTGTGCAGCAAAAAAAAAAAACAATGAAATTTGGTGTCAAAAGGTATCTCAAGATCCTTAACAAAGTTCTCAATAAATGCTACCATAGCCTTTTTTTTAAGGAAGTAGAACTCTAGGAAGTAGAACCCTAGTCTCCAGACCAGTTTGTAATATACATCCAGTTGTGAAGTTTTGAAACAGAGTTAAGGAAGTTTCCAAGTACTCAACACCCATAGTGAACCAGAAAGATTGAGCTGAAGTCAGTTTGAAGATTCTATAAAACAGGTAGGCTTATATTTACAGTAGAGGACCCTTGAGGGATTTGAATGTTCCAGTTTCACTCAAGGATAGATATACAAAGGAAAATTTCTATGCAGCATGGAAAAAAGTATGAGCTACAGTTTAGAATAAAGCTGTGAAATAGACCATCCAAGGCCAAGCCTGTTATAGCCTTCTACAAACCACATTATGTTTACCTCCTTTGCATACAAATGCATTGTTTCAGTAGTTTGAATTATTCACATGCTTTGAATTACTCATATACTACTCATATGGTCAAATTTGCTACTTGTAACCTCCAAGAATAATCTTAACATAGTCTAAACAGGAGTAGCATTCATTCTCCTATATGCATGCCAACATACATATACATTATTGCATTCACTGATGTGAAAATGGCTTTAGTTTTTCAGATTATATGAAATACAAATTTCATATAATTATATGACACCATCTCCACCTGCTTTTATTTAGCTCAAAGCCATAGTGAACATGGTGAAATCTTGAGAAAGTTACCCATCCTTGGAACTAACAAAGAGAGTATGCTCCTTCCTATACTTATGCAACTTAAGGCCTGGCATTCAGATAGGGACATCATTACTAAGAGCATCTATAATTAGGTATTTTTGCTACTGACTTGCTCATGAAAAAAAAAATTCCAGGGGTCTGATGAAACTTTGGCTTGCAAAGAAATTGCAAAGCTGTGAAAGCATTTAGTCACTCATAATTTCCACAACAGCATCTTTTCCCCTTTGAACTTTATCTAATCAGAACCAACTGTGAACAAGAAGGTTGTCACTTAGTGCTTTCACATCATTTTCCCAAGTATTTTTTTTTAAAGAATAAATGCTCCTTAAGATGCAGGTCCATTGCAAGTTAGAGATGGTGCATATAATTACAATGAAGTTTCATTAAAAGTTGAGGTGTGAATATACTTTTTCATCATTAGTATACCCCAATAGCATAATAGAAAATATTAAGGTAGAATTGTTACATGGTGACCAGAAAATGGGATTAGCAATAAATATGAAATGTTGAGAAATTAACATACTTTGAGGTTTGGGATGTACACATGACAGATGTAAAATTGGGTTATAGTCAGAGCATGGTGTCATGCATGAATTTCTGGGGGGAAATCGCTGATCCTAGGATAATTTATTTATGTAATTCATGTCAGTTATAAACTGTGTGTCTACGTGATTAAGGTTGTATTTAATTCATTAAGCCCTGAAAAGAAAAATGAAACAAGTCAGCCAAATTATAATAGTCCCTAAAACTTATACCAAACTATAGTTATAGAACAATAAAATAAACTCCTTCTATAAACAATGTTCTTCCTGTCTAAGGTAGTTGTCAAGTATCATGAGGAAAAGATTGTGCCTGGTTACCAATAAAAGATATACCAATAAATGAGTTAACAATAAAATAGTCTTTATCTGTTCCCTGTAAATCAAGCAGTCAGTGGAGGTAGACCTAAACAGTAAGACCACTGGAACTGATTGAAGGGCTTTGATATAGCAATATGAAAGAGGCAATCCTTCAGTCTTCAAAAATCAATAGCAGCATTTTAATTGGGCTGAGAAATTAAGTTGATACAGATGGTTGTTTTCCACTCACTGAGCCACAACAGTTTGTTGGTGTCAGCACTTTCTAGTTGCTGTTTGTGAACAATCTTTAAAGACAGTCCTACCTGAGGAATACAATGATTACAGTAGAGGATTGGATTATAAAATGGACAGCGCTTGCAGAAATTGCAAAGCTGATCTGTTTGGGGGAGGGGGAGAGGGACAAAGACTTTTAAAGACTGAAAGCCTTAAATCATAGGTGTCAAACTCACAGTGTCATGTTGCTGTCACATGATGTATCACAATGTGTGTCCTCTTCGCGGAGCTGGAGTGGGTGGGCATGGCCTGCGCATGACGCATCTGGCCCGCCAGCTGCCAGTTTGACACCCCTGCCTTAAATGGTTACTGAAAGAAGAAAGGGCTTGGCCAATGATTTATAGATTTGGGGATTAGAAAGGGCTAAAGAGGGAAGGAAAAGAATAAGATGGTAATTAAGTGAAGGAAGAACAGAACTGAAAATTCTGTTTTACTTTTATCATTTTTCTTTTTTCTATTTCCCCCTTTTTCTTCCACTTCTATTGTATTATAAAATTTGAATATTTTTTTAAATGAAAGAATACAACTAAACTAAAATTTACAGAAGCATACCTGTTTTGATAGAAAAATTCTTTAGAGCTAATATAGTCTATAGATAGAACGAACACACCAGGTTCAGGAGTGCTAGTGGTGTGCAAAGTTGTTCTTATATGGTAGTAAAGCACGTATGGACCTCTATGCAAAACAGTAAAATCCCAAACTATCAGAACTCCCATCTTCTTTTGTGTATATTTCATCTTGTTCCCTCCAGAACAAATTCCAAGCCTTGATTTGTTGGAATTCATGTCCACAGAAGAAAATGTTCTAGCACTTCATCTGATACGAAATTATTGTAAACAAAAAGAAAGGGAAACTTAAAGTTCTTCTCAGTTGATCCAGCAGTAGATGATGATGATGATGATGATGATGATGAGCCACAGGCAGTGTAGCTAAGATCATGTGGTCAGCTTGGTGGTAATAAAACCGATAGGTTATTGTAAAGGATTCTCTTCTGCTTGTCAATTAGTATGAGATGTTGCATCAGAGATTTCACATGCTTCTTTACATGAGGCTGATTAGTCAATAGTGACTGAGCAGGTTTAAGAAAGATTGGTTTAAAAGAGATCATCACTCTTACGCTCTTTTCTTCATTTTGCCACAGGAGCCAATGCTGCTGTAGGGAACCTTCTCCTGGATAGCCAGCCATGATTGCCACTGGAGGCCTCTTGAGGATCTCAGCCAGAAAACAGGATCCCCTACGGCCTCAGGGCCAAGTCTCCAAACACAAGCGCAAAGCAAAAAAAAAACTCAAGAATGATGTGGTGGTGGTGAAGGGCAAGCTCAAAATCTGCTCCCTCTCTGGCCTCATTGCTGTCTGTGGCATTCTAGTGTTGCTTGTGGGGATTGCCTTGGCTGTGGTTGGCTACTGGCCCAAACCCCTTTATAGGACAGGGGGCCTTGGCCACAGCCCATTATTGCAATCGTATGGGAATGCCCCTGAAAGCCACACCAAGAACCACACACAAGAAACAAAAGACTCTTACCTAGAAGGCATCAATTCTTCTTTCTCTGGCAACCAGAAAGCACTTTCTCCATCTCTGCCTGCCCCCTCATCACCCTCCAGCTCAACAAATTTGCTTTTCCATCTTTTCTCTAGATATTTGCATTCAGACAAGCTCAAAGTGCTTGGGCCCCTCATCATGGGTATTGGCATCTTCCTCTTCATTTGTGCCAATGCAGTGCTGCATGAGAATCGTGACAAGAAGACTAAGGTTATCAATCTGAGGGACCTGTACTCCACTGTCATAGATGCACACAGTCTTCGGCCAAAGGATGGGGCTCCCTCTGCTGTGGCCTCGGTCCCAATAAATGGTTTTGTTAACTGTGTGCAATCTCGTGGGCTGGAGTTGAAACCTGGCAGCAGCTCAGGAGGAGAAGCCTTAGGAGCCACTGCTATGCTTACCAAGAATACCTGGCACCCATCTGTGAGTGCACCCCTCTCCCCTCCGGACTTGGCTTCCTCACCTTGCTGCTTCTCCACTTCTAGACAAGAGCAAATACCCAGCTTGGCTGATGCCGTTTATAGCATCTATAAAGAAAGAGCTGCAATGGCCCAAAGCGCCCGTAACCCATCTTGTACCCCCACAGATAGTTGGGACCAGCACAGCACTGCCAGTTCCATTGTGGGCTCCTCACTGAGCACCTTCACATTGCTACCACTGGCTCAGGGGGAAATGGCTGATAGAGACTATGGTGAGTGGCAGAGGCTGCTGGGTGAACGGGATGGCCGAGAAATTCCTCGGGGAGAATTTGAACGTAGTCTAAAAGATCTCAGGAGCAGCTACCTAGACACAGCACAGGAACTGACAGTGTTGCCCAGGATGAACAAGCGCAAAGTAGTGCTTCGACGCCAGAGCACAAGCTGCCTCCCTGATTCCAGGAGATCCCTGTTCCCTGAGCCCTCTCAGACATTGGGTAGTAGCACTGACCTTGACTCCAGTCTTTTAGCTAAAGCTTCATCTTCCAGCTACTCCAGATCCCTCGATTTGGGGGATTCTCATCCGCCTACACCATCTGTGGATCAGAAAGGTTCCCAGAGTACTCAGTGTGATCAGTACAGAAGCAATAAGGGCTACACTCCACTGGAGGAGTCGGGCACCTCCTTGGAGTCTGTTGCCAATACCCCAGCCCATAAAGCACCTGAAGACTGTGAAGTCAGCTCCAGTGAGGAAATTGACTCCTCACAGAGCACCAGCAAGGAAAAAACAGAGCAGCAGCCTTTGAAAATTCAGAGACAGTATACAAATAAAGAGAAACTTTTCATGATCTCCAGATCAGATGCCATTGTTGGCCTGGAAGATGCAGATTTGGAAAACATTGGCATTTAAAAATTGAAATAAATTGGAGACAAACATCTAAGCAACTTGTAATCCTTCTGCCCCTTGTGGATCTAGGAAACAGGCCAACATCCAAAGAGCTGAAGTAGGTTATCCTTGAATTGCTTCAGTCAATTCTTATAAAAGTCTTCAGGAGAAGCACCTACCAGGTGTTTGTTTGCATTGTAAGCCTCTCTTCTTTTCAAGCCAAATTGTAGTCCACAATGACTGTTCAGTAAATTCAATGGAATAACAGGAATAGAATGTTTGACAATAATTGTGCACTTTACTAATTTTTTAAAATTCTATTTGCCCATTTTCTTTCTATCTTTTTGCTATGGCATACCTGCACACCCTTTCCCCATCTTTAGATAAAGGTGGTTTTCAAGCCAGCAAAATGCATCTCTCTTTTAATGTTTTGTTAGTACGGAACACTGTTTTCAAAGATGAACACTAGGCAAAAGATGGCAGGTAAAAACCTGCACTGTTTTTATTTCTGTAATAGTATTATCAGAAGAAAAAAGGGGTAGCACTGTGGCCAGCTGAACAACCAGATTCCTAAATTCAAATAATGAGTACTTTATTGAGTATTATTGCACATGTATCAATTAAAAGCATTAATAATCATTTTTAAATGAAATAAAATACATTTACAATGACAAAACGTATCTAGATAGCATTTAATTTTTCTGCCCAATGCTTACAAAAGAAACCAAATTTTGTTTTCAGTATAAGAATTAGGGATTTTCTTAATCTTCATGGTGGAACAGAATATATCCTTAAGTATTTACTCAGTCATAGAAGCAAAGTAAAATATTTTTAATATAAGTGGAAAATCCTATTTTATGCATTACGGATCCCATAACTGGACTTTTAAAAATCTAAATGACCAGTAGACAGCATTAAATAAAATGTTCTGCAGCTGCTACTTCAATTCTTTGTTCAGAGTTTTATAGCCCAATCATATTTTAAATATTTTTCATGTTTCACTATTGAAGAATCTGAAAATTAAGGCAAATCTGTTTCTTAAAACTATAGGAAATACTAATTTTTTATGGGCTGGCTTAATATATTGTAAAATTGAGTATAAAATACCTTAATCTAATTATGGGAAGGATTTCTTGCCAGCTCAACCTTCCCTGAGAATAAGAGCAAATAAATTGCTTTTGTGTACCATAATTGCCCCACAGTTTAAAATATTTATAACTTTCACATAACAATAACCAAACATTGATCCATAATGAGAAGATTTTGGATATAACTTCGTTTACTGCCAATAGATTGCTTTTACAATAGCTTTCGCCAGTAAAGATTGATTAGCCAATCCTAAAATGTTTATTTCAGCATCACCATGAAACCTGCTATCCAAATGACAGTCAGTCATAGTTAATACCTTAATTTGATCGGCCACTGCCAACAGATAAATGTGCTGCGCTGTGAGTTCTAGTATCAATCAGCAGAACAAGATGTTTCAGTGCCGTTATAGTAATGATGCAATGTGGTCACTATAGCTCTATAAACTTCAAATTTGACTTTAGAATGTGTACTTCTGAGTGTATAGAAGTACAAAAGTAGAAGCTGTATGCATATCAACCCTATCTGCAATTTAAAGCAGTTGCCTTTTTTCTGGGATCCTATTCTTGGGATCTGTTGCCCCATGATCCTAGGAAAAGAGGCAGCTGCTTTAAAGAGCTGAAACATGATAGCTTTGTATTTCCAATGTTCCAAATCACCATTTCGGAATCAAATTCAAAGCACTGCAGAGCTTTAATAATGTATTGCACAGAACTGTATGATGCCCATCTAAATCAGTACAAACAAATACATCTCATTTAAATATCCAAAATAGTGCAGTTGAGAAGTATCACAAATACGTCTTGGTTGTAGCTTTTGTCTGGATCGAGGTATTCCCAACTGCAATTTGCAGTGCATTATGTTCCATTTAATCTAGCCATCATTTCCTCATTCTGTCATTTTGCAGGAGGAAGCTCTTTAAACACTTTCTATATTTCTTTCACTCTGGTCTGGAATGATAGTGAAGTAGAACAAATGATACATTTTGTTTTTAAAACTCTAAAGTGGGATGATGTGAGTTATATATGTGCCTGCCTGAATTCTGACATGATTATAGCTTTAGATTTTCAAATGGAAATTTCCCAGCATGTATGAAAGATTATGTTATTGACATATAAACAGCATGCATACTCTATATCATTATTCTGGTTGCTGACAACAATCTAACATGTTAGAAAATTTCCAGTAGAAAAAAACCCTCCGTTTTTATAGATCTCCATTCAGAAAACCTTATATTCAGCAGATTCAATTTAACTTAGGTGTTACCCCACATAATAAAGTTGGACAAAGCCTAATTCACATAATTTGCTTAATTATGTAATTCATATTTTGTAAAATATCCATTCCTGCTAATTGGTCCATAAATGTGAGGTTTTGCTGTAATATCAACTTCAATTTCACGAGATTTACAAACTGTTCTCTTTTGTGAAGTGGTGTCAGAAGTAACATCTAAAGCAGGGGTGGGCAACTATGGCCCTTTTAGGACCTGTGGACTTCAACTCCCAGAATTCCTGAGCCAGCCATG
>JANHJO010002279.1:422385-435052 GCA_032468235.1 Pseudoxyrhopus heterurus | reverse complement strand
CCCATGTAGCCCAAGACACAGTAGAAGAAGAAAGCTGACCCCTCATTGCATTGTAAAATCATTTCTTGGGATTCTGATTGCATGTCCAATTCAGGGAATGGAGGAGATGTTGACAACCAAAGAATACAAATACATACTTGGAAGAGAGAGCAGGAAAGGACAGTAGAAAGAGCCAATCTTTTCCCCACCCATCTCCTCATCTGAGATCCTGGTTTAGTGGCCATGAAGGCAACAACCACGGTGATGGTTTTGGCCAGTACACTAGAAATGGCTACTGAGAAGGTGATGCCAAACATTGATTGTCGGAGAAGGCAAGTCACTTTGCCAGGCTGGCTGAGGAAGAAGAAAGAGGAGAGAAAACAGAGTAGAAGAGAGACAAGGAGGGTGTAGGTTATGGACCGGTTGTTGGCTTTGACAATAGGAGTATCCCTGTACTTAATAAATGTTCCAAGTACCCAAGATGTGAGGAAGAAGAAACAAAGAGCTGCTGAGGTTAAACCAATCCCTAAGGTTTCTTCAAAATTTAGAAAAACCAGCAGTTTCAGGATACATCCTTTCTTTTCTTTATTTGGATAATGATCCTCTGAACATTCAAAACAATCTTCCACATCTGGAAAGAAAATCAAGGATATTTTTTCATCCATGCATTCCATATTATTGAGGGGTGCTTGGTGCTCTCTGAGCTTGCTTGTTTACTTGCAGACATTTCATTACCCTAGCTAGGTAACATCATCAGTGTTAGTAATGAATGCTATTTGCTCTTAGTTTATATTCTGGTGTCTTGCCTGTCTGTGTGAGTGAGTGCAGTCTTAGAGATTCTTTGGTTGGGCTCTTTATTGATGGTTCTTTGGCAGTTTCTTGACTGGGGTATTGTTTACTTGATTTTTGGTCTGATTAATCTTGGAGTTAATCTATGCTAATCTGGGTGCTGATTACTGGTGTTCTCTTTTGGGCTTGATGATTGTCTCTTTTGCATAGTCTATAAATGTTGTTAATGTCTATGTGTCCACTGATGGCCAATTTGTCAAAATGCCAATCTTTTAGAAATTCCCTCGTGTTTTTGGACTTGGCTTGGTATAGCATGGTCACATTTTCCCAATTGAAATTATGGTGAAGTCTGTCTATATGTTGTGAAATTAAAGAATTTTTTTCATGTCTTCTGATTGTCAGTTGGTGTTCATGGATGCGCTCTGCCAATCTTCTGCCTATTTGTCCTAAAAGTGGTTGTTGCAATCCTTACACTGCATGTTGTAGGTGACTCCTATTTCTTTCTTCTAGGGCTGCTGGGCCCTTTCGTTTGCTTTGGATGTTTTGAACGGTTTTACTTGGATTCTCTGCTTTACTGATTCTGTATGGTTGCATAGTCTTTTGGTGGCTTTTGAGATGTTCTTGATGTATGGCTGAGTAATTATTTTAGGGTTTGTGTTGGTTGTGCTATGCAAGGTTGAGTGGTCAGGGAGATTTTGATAAAGTTGTGTGGGTATACATTTTGCTGGAATTGTTGTATATATGCTCCATATCCTTTATCTATTGTTCCACGTTGCTGAAGTGTGTTGGGGCTAGTTTAAATAAAGTCTCAATACTGGATACCCTGACAACTGACAGCAAAGAGCACTCCTTACCAGCAGAGACGATATTATCTATTTAGGGTAATGAAATATCTGCAAGAAAAGAATCAAGCTCAAAGAGCACCAAGGAACCTCATTTCCACTCTGAGCTACAAATCTCCTTTCTTAGTATTCCATATTGTTGAAAGTCACCGTATTAGTGTTATGCATACAAGTATTTTATTAAAGTTTGCGTAAGTCTAATAAAATTTGGTAGAATTCCTAGCCTACCATTTTGATTTGAAATCTTCCCTTCTGGGCATGGAACACAGTCATAGCAGCAGAACTGATCCCCCTCAATCTTTTTCTTCCGGGATCCAGGGAAACAAGGGTCATTGCAACGAGAAAGTGGAAGAACCTGGTGATAAGCACAGAAAGTTTTGAAATTGGAGATATTTAACAGAGTTTGTAATTTTTCTCCTTTATAGAGGGGAGTTATTTTTTTATTTGCCAAACGATAGATAAAAAGATGTAGGAATTTAAAAAATTAGAAATTAGAATGTTGTACAAAATTTCCTGTTTGAAAGACAGGATGAGCAAATAATAACACTTGGTGACAAACTCATGGAAACATGGTCACTCTTGTGATTTCAAACCAAGTACACACATGGTTCTGTATTGTAATATCAATTTGTCAATTTAAGAGTGCTTGATCATCAATAACATTTGTTTCTTTAAAATCCAGAAATCAGATTTTGAAAGAGGCTAGGTTTAATATGGGATCATAATACATTAACGCATGGTCAGTTCATTAATTCGATACCTGGTTAAAAGCCGGATTCCAGACAATCACATCTTCCTCAATGAATAATTCCTTCCCTTTTGGAGCCTGTACATCCAGATTTCCAACTCTAACTCTCTGAAAAGATCTGTTTGGAAAAGTGATCAAGTTGGTGATGTCAAATCCACCTGTTGCTTCTCCTTTCTCATTCAGGAACACTCTCTCTCCAGCTGAATTGTTGAAAGAAATGCCTTGTAGAAATGAATGGAGCTACTCAAAACATAATGCAAGAGATAGAAAATTGAAAGCAATATAACAGAGAAGAGAACAACATATTCAAATTCCATTCACACATTCTTCATATTCCAATAATATTATTAAACCTGTATGCTTAGAAATTTGATAATCTATATTGCATGAAAATGTACATGTCCACTCCATTATTTATTTGATATTATTTTAAGGAAAGGTAGGAATGAACATAGTAGAAAATAGGCCTTTGGAATTATGTAAGGTTTTTCAATTATGTTTTATGTCCACTACTTATACAACTAATTCAGGTTAAATCATATCTAATTTTTCCTCATTGGTACAAAGCTATTTGAGAGTCCAATTAAAACTTGAATGACAAAATAACAACACAGACCAATTTTTCTGTATCTGTTCTATACAATACAACATGATAGAGTTGGAGATCTTCTAGTACACCACCCTGCTCAAGGAGAAGACCTGCAACCATTTGGACAAATGACTCTCTAATCTATATCTATAAAAGAGAAGTCCAGTGGGGATGTGTGTTTGTATGTACTCTATAGAAATTTACACCCCGCCATTAATATTGCCCAAAGTTGGAACATAGATAGAAAAGCGTAGTAAGATTAGCACTGTGGGGGTTATGAAGGTTTTTTTGGAGTCTGTGTCCCCAAAAAAAGCTGTCAAAGTGCCGACACACACCAAAATGACTACTGCAGGGGGCATGTGCAGGGGGCTCTTAACACTACTACTGCGCATGTGCAGTGGCACCAGCAGGAGGTTCAAGCGGTCTGAGAGGAAGCTACTCCTGCTTTCCATTCACCTCGGCTCACACTCCTATTCGTAAAATCCCTGCCTGCCTTTCCACGCAGCCTTCAAACTTCCTCCTGCCTTTCCCTCATGTCCCTCCACCCACTTTCCATTCACCTCGGCCCCCATTCCCACTCGCAAAATGCCCAACTGCCTTTCCACGCAGCCTTCAAACTTCCTCCTGTTGAATAGATGAAGGGATAGAAAGATCGATAGATGGAGGGATAGATAGAGGTGTCACACCTTTGTGTGATAGGTGATGCTAGCCTAGCTGCATCTGGCAATCAGATGGCAGCACTGAGAGTACCCCCTTACCACACCTACTAAGGGGAGGGACTCCCACCTGGGTATATAAGGGAGTCCCCACCATGTACTCTCTGCTTGGTCCCTTCGCTCCTTGGACACACAGGCAGGCTTGCCTGTATCTCTCCCCCTGAGGTTGCCTCAGGGTTCTTTCCTATCCCAGTTTATTCTAAGTAAAGCCTTTTACTTTTAATGGACTTTGCCTCTGGTTTCTTGTGTGGTTATTAGCGACCCTGAAGATCTCTTATCCCCTCACAATTGTGTAAGGGCTTTCAAGTTCCTATATTTGTATTGATTCTATGTTAGTGATACTATCATGCCAATCACAAAAAAAAAAAAACTTTTGTGGAATTACAATTATAGCATATCTGTGTATGCATGAGCATAGACATAGCCTTCTGTAAGGGTGTTCAGCCTATCTATATGAGGATTGAGTTGAGCAAGGCATATATGCACAACTTGTACCATGTGCCCCAACTCCTCTATGGATTTTTGTGTATTGGGGGCTTAGAAGTTTCCCTTGCCATCAAAGCATTGTTGTATTGCCTGATACGGAGTATGGATATGTCTGTTCGCCAATTGACCCTTCTGCATCTGATGTGCAGAAGAATTTATGCTGATAAATCTACAATGCCTGCATAATACATGTTGTATGAATCCTGAAACCAAAACTTTTCTGTGCCAAGATTCAACCTGAAAGTTTCAGGATGAACAAAAATAGAGTGTATGTGTGAGAGAGAGAGACATCTGTTGGGTTCAAGACTGAAATCCTGGCTAAGGTCTCTGCTTACAGTTCAAGGGGATAGCCCTGAATTGCCCTGTGACTTGTCGCTGGATACCTGCTCATTTCATTACATGGAAGTCGTGGGATTTAAAGGAGTGTTGTACAAACTCAGCCAATAAATTATGGGTCTCCACAAGCATGAGCTCTTCCTTCCCTTTGGTTTTTCCCCTGGGATTTTAAGGCCGTAAAGAGCATTGGGCTACATCTGGTTTCCAATTACTCAGTCAAACATGGACAGTGCTTGATTGACTGAGGGTGTCTGTCGGAGGAAGAATTTGCAGCCAGGGGACTGAAGCAGCTCCCTGGATAAAGTATAGCTTAGTAGGGGACTGATGGTGAAGGACACCAACAAACCCATGACAGAATTGCTGAAAGGTGAAGCCAAGGCCAGAAGCTTCATTACCCCAGGAGAGACCCTGAGGGTCTACAGAAAGCTGTCAGCCCTGAAAGCCATCTTTTCCTTCGGAGATTCGGGGCTGCCACATTTAGTGCCTGGGAAAGCGGGAGGGGGGATTGCAAGGAGCAGTGGAAGATTAGCCACAACAACATTCCTTTCTCTGGGAGTCCAGGACATTTGCCTTGCGCCTGGAGGGGAGTAACTGGGGGTTGTCTCCGGTTGGGGCGGAGAAGTGATCGGACCATGTGATGGACTTGTGGGTGCAGGGGGTGGATCTTGGACTTTCTTTTGGGTGGAGGAAACCCGGAACTCTCAGATTCGGGTTTTCCCAGATGTGCCAATATGACATCTCTAATAAAGTGGAACTTTGAGGGATTGCTGGCCTCGGAGTCTTCTTTCGTTGGGAGTGTTACTTGGACACCAGACACCAGCTTCTTTCCCCCTCCCTCATGCACCCCCAAGACAGACTAACAGGCTTGGAAGGAAGGTCTGAAATGGTATGTAGAAATGACCTTGAGCAACAGGACAAAGAGATTCAGCCAAGGGAACAATCAGATAAAAGACGACTTAGCCTGCAGCAGGAATGTGGGTGGAACAGCAGGTTCAGAAGGGAACCTCCCTAGTTCCTAGGGCTGGAAAGGCAATGGGAAGAGAGGGGGGAGAGAAATATACTTCAGACTAGCAATGTTTTATTAAGGTAACCTTACAGTGAAGTAGAATTAGTTCCTCTAGTCATGACTTACTTGTAGTTCAATCAATAAAGGAGAAAGCAGCTGATTATAAGACTCTTTAGGAATTACATCACCATATAGGCATAGATTTTAGGTTAGGTTGAGTATAGCATAGTATACAGGTTTAGTGGTAAGTCTTAAGTTAGAAGTTAGGAAGTACATTTATTAAACTTTTCATATAATATTAATAACCTTCCTGGGAGCAGAGGAAAAATAACAGTCTGTTTGTGGTGTGTACTATTTCCCCAAAGAGCCCCCTCACAATTTTTTTTTAAAAAAACAAGATGGTAGTTACAAGGTGCACTTGAAATTCCTATCTATTTTTTTTTATGTGTGACATTCTGCATTAAATTGTAAGGTTATCAAACTCTCTTTTTTCCCCCCTACAATAAAACGGTTGCTTTACCTGTTTAGGAGTTCTTGTATTTCAATAGGTGTATCATTTTGAAAGCTTATCAAAATCCACTATATGAAATTGTGCCACTTCTGCAGACATGCTTTTCGCTCAGGAGCACATTGTATCAGCTCAGCCCTTTTATTGTCCTCTTAATACAACAAGATTTGGTAGTAAACTCTCAAAAGGTAGACCAATAAATCATGTTTTGCTAGTTTAAGTATTTCTGTAAATTAAATTCCAAATCCAATTTAATATTATTTCTGTCTTGAACTGGATGAGGGTTAGTATATCATCTCCCTGTGTGATCTGGACTTACCCGAGATTTAAAACGAAAGCATCTGTGTGTTTTGCTTTTTTTTAAAATTGATGATGGAAAATCTGATCATATTTTTTTCCCCTTTGGTTTGCATGTGCACATAGTACATAATAATATAATTAAACTCGAATCTATTATGTTAATATCTGTGCTAAGATCAGCACTACAGAAAATGATTACCGTTATTCCTATGTAAGCAGTTAATTTCTATTCATTTTTTTCTAGATAATTTTGTTCCTAAGTTTATCACTGCATGAAGAGGTCAGGGGAAGAAAAGGAAGAGGGTGAGTGGACACTAAGACAGCATTTCTCGTTTTTGGCTTGAGTGCTGAGGCCCAAAGCAAGCTCAGTAGATAAGATAAGATAACCTTTATTGTCATTTTCTTCTGTGGGCCCTCTGGCACACATTAAAAATGAAATTTTGTTGCCTGCTCTCAAGCGTATACACATACATAACACACATCGATTTGCTATATACATATGTATGTATATACCTATAGCCTACCATATAAATACATATAAATATTCATCACTGTCCATCTTGAATACATAGCGAGAAGAGGAAGCTTGAGTGTTCACAAAGTTGATACTGTATGGAATAAAACTGTGGCTGAATCTGGATGTTCTGCTCCGGATAGCGTGAAACCGCCTCCCAGAAGGTAACAAGGAAAACAGGTCATAAAGAAGATGTGTAGCATCCTAGACAATCCTACGGAGCCTGCTCAAGCAACGCTTATACGCTATGTCCTGGATAGAAAGGAGTGAACTGCCAATAATCTTTTTCTGCCATCTTAACTAGTCTCTGCACCGCCTTCCTTATATTATTCCCAATTCTTCTTCTGCTGCTCTCTGGTTCCTTAAAGAAAACATGCAGATCATCTGAGATGGCAATCATGTTCTCAATCATACAGATCACATGGTGGACACAAAGGCCCCTGAGAGGACAATGGAAAAAGTAGGAGGAGCACCCCCCGTTCTCCCCAATCTCCTGTCTCCCGTCACTTGGAATTTTAGGAACCTGAATGCAGAGATGGGGTGGTTAAATGGGACCCAACTCACTTCTGCATGTTACAGTTCTGGTGAACTGAATTGGCAACCCTGTCTGCCAATTATCTCCCAAGTCTGGTTTGAGGTTGTGTTCTGACATATGAGGCAGCAGAGAAATGGTCAGGTATTAAGAAACCCTGAGGTAAAGGCCATCTTGAGGTTATTTCCAGGTGATGTGGATCGTCTTTCTGGTGGGCCTTTCACTAGAAAGCCTTCGTCTGAAATTCGGGAGTGCAACCATTTTGCCCTTCCGATATGCAAAACCTATCCCTTCACCGGGGGCTTCCCTGAAAGAAATATAATAGAGGAAATATTTCATTTTCTTTTTGCTTTCCTTTCCAGTGATTTTCATTATTTTTATTCATTGTATTTCATTGTTCATTTTAATCAATTCCATTTTTTATTGTAATTCATTTCAAGACTTGAGATCAGGGGAGCTTGAACATACGCATAGCTTGATGGATGCTATGCTAGATGGACCTTTGACTTCTTCCAGTAAAGTTCTTGTGTTTCTGAACCAGTGCTATTATGTATGTATTTATTTATATAACAACATGTGGCAATTATAAGGTAGTTGTGGGGGCCCCAGTGTCTGTCCTGAGTCCCCCTTTGAAAGATGCTTTCCAGCCCAAGGAAACTCTCTTATAGCTACCTCTCTCACTATTTTAATTTCCCACAATGCCCCAACAATGCATTGCACTAGGGCAGGAGTGTCAAACTCATGGCCCATGGGCCAGATGCATCACTCACTGGCCACACCCAACCCTGGTTTAGCAAAGGGGGGGAGTCGTGATGTGTCATGTGATGACAACGTGACGCCATGAGTTTGACACCTTTGCATTAGGGCATTGTGGGAAATCTAAAAATGGCGCAACAGCTGTGTAGGACCTCTTAAAACATGCCCCCCCACATCCACAAGGAATAAAGGAATACCTGAAGGCATTTTGTCTATGAGCCTCTATATTTTGACATACTGTACCTTGCCCATTTGTCTCTGCTGGCATTACTTTAAATGGAAATAGTCTTGCAAAGGGATGAGTTAGTGTAGGACTATAGAGAGGTTATTAGAATAGGAGTGGGAAGATCCAGGTTGTAGTCTATCATCAGCTACATTCGCTTCCTGGGGGACTTTAAGTCCAATCTGATTCATACAGTTGTTGTGGGCAAAATAGGAAGAAAGAGCCCTCTGTATGCTGAGCGAAAGGCAAGATATAATCAGATAAATGAATCAAACCAAGATATAATCAAATGAATGAATCAACTACAAGGGTTCAGAAATGTCTGCCACAGAGGTGTGGAATGATAGAACTCAGGCACATCCAGAGGGGAGCCAAGATGGAGGCACAATTTTGTACATGCATTCAACACTGATCCATGTTGTTGAAAGAGATGGACACCATGCTTGCAGTTTCAAAGAGCAGCAAGAGAAAAGCCCAGTTCTGAGCTTCCCTGCTGGTTTTATTATCTCTAAGTTACAGGCTAACAGCGAAGGCCTGGCACTGCTCCACTTCCTGGACTTCATGCAGCAGCGGAGCTTGGGCCGGCTGGTGCAGTTGCAGTGGAAGCGTGCGGCCCTGCCCATCACCAGCTCGCAGGAGTTGCTGCTGGCGAGGCTGTGGCAGAAAGCCAGATTTTCCACCAGGCAAGGCGTGGGCTGCCCGCTTCTCCGCAAGTGCCTGGGTTGCCGAGAGGCAGACGGCCTGGCCCTTCCCTGCTTTCTCTCTTTAGGAGCCTGGAAAAGCTTTTCCTGGCTCCTAAAGAGAGAGAGCGGGCAAGGGGTGGGCCACTCACTTCTCTGCAAGTTCCTGCATTGCCGAGAGGCCCAACTTTTCTCTACACGGCTCTCTTGCTCTCTCTCTCTCCTTTGCTCAGCTGCACCTTTAAACTTATTGCGCTTCACAAGTTTTAAAGATGCAGGTGAACTGAGGAGAGATCAGCACGGAGAAAAGTCTGGCATCTCCCCATTTTCTTCTCTTCACAAGCTGCCCAGCAGGAAAGGCCGAGGGCAGGGGCAGGTGGGCGGGGCCAGCCAGTGGGGGTATTTACCAGTTCAGTGAACTCTTCAAATTACTGCTACCGGTTCATGCGAACCAGGCCAAACCGGTAGCATACCACCACTGCTTGATCCTTAGTAACCTGTTAGCATGGTCAAGAATGTTTATGAAAGCAAAAGTAATCAAGAATGTTTGTTCAAGTGAAACCCCAGACATAAGGCAAGGTAATTTGGCTGGGAAAAAGAGAAATTTGGGGACAAAACCTGAGATGCTTCTTCCTTTGCAAAATAGTATCACAAACAAGACCGATCTTTTGTCTTGTGAACATTGCCATGCTGGATAGCCATGGACTCTAAATCCAAAAACAGATCGTATAAAAAGTTTTCAATCATGTGTACAAACATGCTGCATTGGACAACAGATAGATGGTTTGTGGTAAATCTAGGTGAGTTCACACAACACCCTTAACTTAGGTTAAGGAAAGAGAATGGCTACATTGGCATAATGTACCATGCCAAAACATGGACACGGTGGCTCAATGGCTAAGACATTGAGCTTGTCGATCGGAAAGGTTGGCAGTTCAGCAGTTCGAATCCCTAGCACTGCATAATGGAGTGAGCTCCCGTTACTTGTCCCAGCTTCTGCCAACTTAGCAGTTTGAAAGCATGTAAAAATGCAAGTAGAAAAATAGGGACCCTGTTTGGTGGGAAGGTAACAGCATTCCATGCGCCTTCGGCGTTTAGTCATGCCGGCCATATGACCACGGAGACGTCTTCAGACAGCGCTGGCTCTTTGGCTTTGAAACAGAGATGAGCACTGCCCCCTAGAATTGGGAACGACTAGCACGTATGTGCGAGGGAACTTTTACCTTTACCTAATGCACTGAAGGAATTTGCTAATGGTCTGAATAAATCTTTATATATTATATAAAATTGTCAAGAACAAACAAACTGCCCAAAGAGTGGAGGAGAGCAAATGCCCATATCATTCAAAAAAGGAATAAGATTTAGCTGGAGCATTATAGATCAGTCAGTCTGACATTGATCATGGGAAAAGTCTAGAGTACCTCCGAAATAAATCGTTCTGCAAGCATCTTGAAAACGATGCAATATCCATCAGAAATGTAGAATTGTAGATGGATTTCTGAAGAGAACGTTTTTTTCTCCCTTTCTTGCTATTGTTTTCAGTCATTTTTTGATGGAGAAGATTCATAATTTAGGAACAGAAATCAAAAGCACAGGTATAAAATGGGAAAGTTTGGAAATAATATTTCCCCAAAAAGACCTTGAAATGGTAGTTGATTGCAAACAGAATTATGAGTAGCGTAATGTAGCTACAAAAAAGACAAGTGCAATTTAAAATGTTTTTTTAATATGCATAATATGCAATCAACTGGAACAATTATTTCTCACGATTTAGAAATTACACAGCAATGTAATTTCTAAATCATGAGAAATAATTGTTCCACTTTAATCTGCATTGGTTAGACATCACCTCAAAACCTGTTTCCAGCATTTAAGAAATACATAATCAGGCTACAGCGGGTTCAGAAAGGAAAATGAGAATGATCATTGAATTAGAAGCTAAATCATAGGAAGAGAATTGGAAAAATCTCAAAATATTTCATGTTGATAAAAGAAGATAGAGGAAGACATGATAACAGCTTTGAAGTATTTTAAAAAAATGTCATACCACAGTGGTCAACATCTGTTCTCCATCATCCCAAAGCGACAGAACATGGAAAACTACTTTTTTATGGAAGGCAGATTATAACTGAATGTGTGTGTTTTTCTAAAACCCATATAGTAGTAGAATCAAGTATGAAGCAAAGAGTTCTCTATCTCTACATATGTTCAAGCAGAATTTGGACAACCATATTCTGTGGACAATTTAAAAAGACAGGATGGACTGAATTCACCAATTGTGCTCTTCCAATTCTGCTACTAGGTAGATAGGTATAACAATGTTCTGTATAGAAGAACAAAGTAAAATAATAATGTTTAGAATTACAAATAATAAAGTAATAACAATTATTAATAAATTTAGAGCTGTGATGGCATAGTGGTTAGAATGCAATATTGCAGGCTAACTCTGCTGACTACCAGGAGTTCGATCCTGACACGCTCGAGGTTGATTTAGCCTTCCATCCTTGCGAGGTCAGTAAAATGAGGAGCCAGACTGTTGGGGGCAATATGCTGACTCTGTAAACTGCTTAGAGGAGACCTTAAAGCTAAATGCTATTGCTAAGTGCTATTGCCAGGTAAACCATTATTTAGAGTAAACAAGCCAAATTTGCTGACAAAGAGCAAAATTGAACCTAGCTTTCTGAATGAACACAGAAAAGGAACCTTCTGCATTTTCTCAGATTGGTCCAAAATCCTGGAGAAATGCCGAATTTTCGCATTAGGTTTATCAGCCCAGCTCAGTAGTCTCCCTTATGAGAAGCCCAATACATGGCTAATCATAGTAACTTTATTAGACAGTGTTTTAAAACCTTACCCAAAGCCTCTGCTTATCTTCAATTTAGAGACTCAGAGTTTAGAGTCAATCTCTTCTGTTCAGGCCGTAGTCAGTGTGACATGATCATATTTTTGTGACTCTTATTAGCATGGTAGCTGGTCTTCAGCATGAGTGATGTTAATAGAGGGTAATATTGAATTATATCATTATTGTCATGTTCTTACTGCATTGTTTAATCTTGTTGATGTTTGGCATACTGTACATGTGAACCACCTACAGTCAGGTTCAGTGCAAATTCTCATAAATAAGTAAATATGCAAGTAGTTAAGATCTCTTTTATTCATTTGCACAATGTTTCGGGGTGCTCTGCTTGGAAGGATATTATTGCTGTTTTTTTTAAAAAAAATACAAACTAACAGTGCTTTCCACCTTATAATGAGCTTTCATGAGATTTAATTCAAGTTCATTTAATTCAAGAAACTTCTTGGATGAGAAGCAAAACATTTTCAAAGAAAAATAAATTTCAAAAGTCCCATTGCCTTTTGGAAAAAGCACATTTGGATCTGCACATAGCTTATGCTGATACATTACAACCTCCTAAGATAGTGAGGGTGAATCTTTTGGGCTTGGCATGTCAAAACTTTGGAAAATACCTAACTTGACTCTGTTGGCGTGTCAGCCCAACCCAGAACAAAAATGAAACAATTCTTTACATATTCATTTATTTTAAAACAATAGAAACCAATCATGTATGGAATCCCTTCAAGCAATATAGCAATAGCACTGTATTTATATACCCCCTATCAGGGCTTGCAACCCTCTCTAAGCGGTTTACAATGTCAGCATAT
>JANHJO010002279.1:395899-406619 GCA_032468235.1 Pseudoxyrhopus heterurus | reverse complement strand
ACTCCGGGGGATGGTAGAGGACAGGAAGGCCTGGAGGAACGTTGTCCATGGGGTCACGATGGGTCAGACACGACTTCACGACTAACAACAACAACAACATATACATATTAATCAGTGTTCATTTTGAATATGCAGCGGAAAGAAGAAACTTGAGAGTTCACAAGGTTGATACTGTATCAAAACTGTGCCCAAATCTAGATGTTCTGCTTCGGATACCACGAAGCCTCCTTCCAGAAGATAACAAGGATATAATCCTGCGGACCCTACTCAAGCAGCACTTATGCTATGTCCTGGAATGCCAGTGAAGAAATTCTGGAACAAGGTAATGTGAATGATTGCATTCCTTAAATAAAAGAATGGAACCAGTCACATCTCCTTGATGCAGAATTTATGCAAATAAATTATAAAATAAATCCACTTAAATAAAGGGGATAAAGAACCAGTTTGACGCAGTGGTTAAGGAATCAGGCTAGAAATCTGAAAAGTATGAGTCCCAGTCCTGCCTTTGGCACAAACCAAAGGGTTTGGGTTGAGCCAGCCACACCTTCTCAACCCTAGCAAAGAGGCAGTGGTAGACTACTTCTAAAAAAAAACCTTGCCAAGAAAACTGCAAGAACTTGTCCAGCCAGTCCCCTGCCTGGAATCAAAACTGATTCAAAGCCTGCTATTTAAAAAAATAAATAAAATTAAATTTAAAAAAATGATTGATTGAGCCTCATGACCAAATTTCAAGTTCCTGGATTTTGGGAAGTAAGACTAAATTATTCAACCATAAACAGGCCAAGCATCATCTCCTGGAAAGGCTAGTACATTAATTTTGATGTAATATTCTGCACTGTTCTGTGTTTTCTAAAAAAAAAAAAAGTATTTGTTATTGATCTCTATAGCTATTTTATCAATAACTACCAATATCCCTCTTACTGTTTTTGCTTTGAAATAAATGTTTTTTTTCTATTTCTTGCTTACTAAATGCTAAGTATAACTATTAAACAGCAGCAGCACCAAAGGCAACATCAGCTTCCTGCTATCGTGACGGTGCCCTAATTTAAATAGACTTAAAATGCAAAGCCACATTTACCTGGAGTGTTTTTTCCCCCCAAGTTTATTAATGCAGCAAGACTACAGAACCATTTTTAAAATAAAGAATAAATATTTGGCAGTGGAGGAGGGGAAAGTAATCATATGCATAGCAATCTAAAGCAAGTAAGATGATTAAGTCCAGAGTATAACATTAGCCAACTTGTTTTAAATACATTGCATATCTTATTGTGCCATAAGCCTTACAACTGTCTTTTCAGGCAGCTGGGTATTATTATCACCACTGCAGACTGGGAAGATTAAATCTGAGGGAGATTAGCTTGCCTAATGCCAACAAGTGAATTTTATGGCAGAGGAAGACTAGTGCCACAAAATTATTTATTTTGTATAACTTATCTGCTGCCCCAATCACAGACTGAATGGCTTACAACTAAATGTATACTAAAACCACATACGTAGTCCTCGACTTACAAATATATTTACTGACTGTTAAAGTTACAATGGCACTGAAAAAAGTGACCGTTTTTCAGGCAATCATTGCAACATCCAACATGGTCATGTGATCAAAATTTTGTAGAGATACACAAGTATAGTATTAAATGTTTATGTATTGTTAGTTTTGTATTGTTTATGTTTTGGTTGTGTTTGTTTTTTATATGTTTTTTCTATATTTGATGTATGTATATTTTACATGTTACTGTATTTTAACAATAAAATTTTTTCTAAAAAAATAAAAATTCGGATGCTTGGCAACTGGCATGTATTTATGATGGTTGCAGTGTCCCGGGATCGTGTGATCACCATTTTCAACTTTCCGACAAGCGAAATCAATGGGGGAAAGCCAGATTCATTTAACAACCATATCATTAACTTAAGTGCAATGATTCGCTTAACAATGGTGCCAAGAAAGGTCATAAAATGGGGTAAAAGCTACTTAACAGGTGTCTTGCTAAGCTGTGGTTGTAAGTCGAGGACTATCTGTATGCTAAAAATGTAGCCAGAAAAAAAAAGTAGCTTCCACTTTCTTGGCCAATACAATAATTAGGTTTTGAAATGCTCTACAGAAAAGAATCATTTTAATTTCTTTCCCAAAGGCAAAAAGAGTAGGACCATCCTAACTTCAGGGAGCGAGTTGTGCCATAGGGCTGGAACTACCACAGAGAAGGTTTATTACTATTAATAACAACTATTCTACTATTCAAAACTATTATTGTTTTGAATTGTTGTTAACCATCCAGAGTCGCACACTGAGATGGATAGCCTTCATTTAGCAGCCACAATGGGGATGGACAACTTGGTTGTTAAGTAAAGGAGTCACCAAGTGAAATTACAGATGTGCATACGATTTTACCTCAGCTTTCCCTCTGCTTTCCCTCAGTTTTCCCTGCTTTACCTCAGTTTTCCTTGCTTTACCTCAGCTTTCCCTGCTTTACCTCAACTTTCCCTGCTTTACCTCAGCTTTCCCTGCTTACAAACTTTATACAAAGCTTGTAAATGTGAGGGCTGGTTGGAAAGTTATTTTTTTCATCACCGCCATAACTTGAATGGTCATTGCCAAAGGAAACAAACAAAATGTTAAAAAGTTACAATATTTATGTGTAGTTACTTACCAAGCACATCTGAATTATATTAAAGCAGGGTTGTCAAACTCATGTCGTTACGGCGGCGTCATGTGATGTATCAGGACTTTTTCCCTCTTTGCTAAACTGTGCATGGGTGTGGCTAGTGTGTGACGCATCCGGCCCATGGGCTGGGAGTTTGACAACCTTGTATTAAAGCAACCAAAATATCTTTACAATCCCCAAGGCATGTCACAACTTTTGAGCACCCCTAATATTTGGAAATGGAAAATTGAACAATTTGACACGCCTTAAAATTGGTCACTAAACGAGGTGGTGAAATGAAGATTACTCTGAACAGTCAAGATGAGAAGGTGTAACAGAAAAGAGGCAGACTCTCAATCACACAGTTACAATCCCCATCTTGATTGTTTTTATTCCCTGTGCAGATGCCCCTAATTAACCCAACAATTGTAAGCTGTTGAACAAAACCAGGTTGTGAAAGGTCCAACCTTTTCCGAGAAGAGATTTCCATTACCACAATTTCACCACTGAGAAGAATCGATTATGAATTCCAACTGGTCATTTTTACCTTTCAAGAACCCAAGAAGATAGCTTCAAAGCCATTGATCTGGAGCCTTATTATTTCAAATAGGGCTACAATTATCGTGAATTTCAAAGAAAACACATTTTTTCCCCATTTTCAGCTTCCCCAGATGCTGAAATGTTTATTTTTCTATCAAACCGATTGCTGGTTGCAAGCTCTGTGCCGCATTTCCTTCTTTCTTGCATAATTTTCCAAGTGGAATTTTAAGTAGTTGGTTCAAAATGGGTAGAAAAGCACTATTTATATTCATTTTTTTATTTAAGAAAGCCTTACTTATCATGCCGCCTTTTCAACTAGTCTTGCAGAAGAGCCTTCAAGCATGATCAAAAGCATTTCCCTGCAAGAAATGAAACATTTCTTTTACCCATCTCTTCTTAATCCCCTCCATCTGTTTGCATTCCCCAAAGTACATTTCTTTATATTTGATATAACGTTGATAGTGATTATATTTGATTTTATACATGAATTAGATTTGAAATAAGATCCCAAAGCTCCCAGCATGCTTTGCCTCATCCTTTGCCAGCGTTCTTGTGCAAAAAAACTGTGTTACTACACCTTTCAGTCCGGCAAGAATCAAGTGACGTCCTGTAACTTATTCTCAACCTTGCAATTTAGCATTGGAATATTCTCAGCTTTGCAAGCTCTAGAAAATGACAAAAAATGACTGTACTGAGCCATTTTAGTCAAAGCCGAAAAAGGAGCCACTATTTTGTTTCAGACTGGGACAGCTGCTAAAACTCGTACCACTGCCTTTTGGGGGCAAATGGAAATAGATTATTTTAATCATAACCAGCCAAGCAACTGGGGTTATACCAACAAAATGGCATGCTGATTGTTAAGTGAGTGATCACTCTTATATGCCTCAGTTTTGGCTTCTGAACCAACTTAATTTTTGAAGAATAGAGGTACGCTTTGTTCAGCAACCATCATTGGAACCAACAACTTGGTGATTCATCAAAAACATCACTAAGTGAAAGAGCTACTATGCTTATGATCTTTTTAGAATAGAAAAGAATAAGCTGGAAGGGATCTTGGAGAGCTTCTAGTCCAGCCCCCTTCTCAAGCAGGAGAACCTATACCATTTCAGATAAGTGACTGTCTAGATTCTTCTTAAAAACATCCAGTGATGGAGCACCCATGATTTCTGGAGGCAAGCTATTCCACTGGTTAATTGTCCTCACTGTTAGAAAGTCTCTCCTTAATTCCAGGTTGCTTCTCTCTTTGATTAGTTTCCAACCATTGTTTCTTGTCCTGCCCTCCAGTGCTTTGTAGAATAATTTGACCCACTCTTCTTTGTGGCAGCCCCTCAAATACTGGAATACTGCTATCATGTCACCCCTAATTCCTCTTTTCTTTAGACTAGCCAAACCCAAATCCTGCAGCCGTTCTTCATAAGGTTTAGTCTCCAGGCCTTTGATCATCTTAGTTGTTCTTCTCTGAACTTTTTCCAAACCCTCAACATCCTTTTTGTAGTATGGTGACCAAAATTGGTTGCAGTATTCCAGGTGTGGTCTTACTAGGGTTTTATAAAGCGGTACTAATACTTCAGGTGATCTTGATTCTATGCCTCTGTTTATACAATCTTACTTCAGCCTTCTTTTACTTTACAGACCTGCAAAGGTAAAAAAAAAAAGTGACGATTAGTTCTGAAGTTATTTTTTTCATCATTGTAACTGAAATCAGTCACTAAATGAGGTTCCCACTAATCAGAGACTACCTATGCTGTCAAATTTCCTTGGGAGAATATTTTTTTTCTATGGTCCTAAGTACACAGTAGTTACCTTCAAATCAATCTCGGAGTCAGAAAGTATCTTTCTTTTGATTACAAAACAATCCCATTAAAGGTTAAATTAAGTACTGTATATAAAAAGATTGCAAAGTTGGTTCATCATGACACCACAATCACACTCTCTTTTTGCAGCAATGTTTGTACAGGTTGTCCTTGATTTACAACCACAATTGAGCCCAACATTTCTGCGGCTAAGCGAGACAGTTGTTAAGTGAATTTTCCCCCATTTTACAACATTTCTTGCCAAAGTTGTTAAGTGGATCACTACAGCTGTTCAGTTAGTAACAAGGTTGTAAGGTGAATCTGGCTTCCCCATTGACTTTGCTTGTCAGAAGGTCACAAAAGGTGATCACATGGCCCCAGGACACTGCAACCGTCATAACTATGAGTCAGTTGCCAAGCATCTGGATTTTTAGCAGGTGACCATGGGGATGCTGCAACAGCCATCTGAAAAACAGTCATAACTCCCTTTTTTCAGTGCCGTTGTAACTTGAAATGGTCATTAAATGAAATGTTATAAGTTGAGGACTACCTGTATATTATGTGCTTAACTCCACACAGAGAAAGAAAGAGAAAAACTGGGCAGATGGCTGAAGTGGCTGTAGCACAAACTTCTCTTTTTATATTCTTCCCAAATTTACATTTATTTAATTGTTTCTGGCTTAAATCTGACTGGTGTTTATCAGCAAACTTGAAATGACGCCATCTTTTGGGTGTTTATCACCAAACTTGAAATGACACCACACCATCTCAAACAACAATATGACACTTTTGCTGAGATTTACATAGATAAAATGGTGGTCCAGACACCAGGAATATGTATGCAACTGTTCTCTTTCCTGTTTGCCTGTCTACAAATCAAAAAAAGGGATTGTAATTATAACATCTTGGAGTTTATAATTTTTCTGCATCTAAATTCCACTGATGTAGGTTAACCAATGTAGGATGTTTTCTTTCAGATTAGATGGCAGGTTTTTTTTCTCAGAATCTTTATTTCACTGGCCTGTGACCAAATATTTTTCTTGGAGATTTTCTATATTTGATTCACTCATAGTTTTATCCAAAGTGAACAGTACAGCTGATGTTTCCTCTGCCACAACTGTCACAATGAGAAACAAAGTGATTGGAATTCTAAAGTGATCTACTCACCTATGGAATTCATCACAATGTCACCGCAGAGCTGAAATCTCATGTGTTGAATTGTCAAGCATCATTGATGATCAATTGTCTTGTATCCTTATCCTTTCCCCTCAAATTCAAGTGTTATCTGTTGCTGTTCCATGCTGATTGATGGTTGAGTATGGAACCTCTGAGTTTTCTATAGCTATTCAATTTTAAAAATATTATTCTGCACTTTTGAGATTCTTGAAAAGAGTTGTGTGCCTCCCTCCCAAAGCTAATATCTGATGACACCAACTTCCTTAAACAACTCCAATAGTCTTAAATTTTTAGCTCTTAAAGGGTGTCTAATGGATCTTTAAGAAGGGATTAACAGGATGATTACAACTGGTCTAGGGTCCCAACTCTAAAAAGCTCTGAAGATCATACAAACAATCTTAGGTCCTGCAAAATCTCAGATAACTCAAAATTAAGGGTAGGTGATAAATTAGATAAATAGCAAGGCATATAATAATTTATACAGAGTTCCATGATTATAGTGGATTTATAATTTGTGTAACAGATTGTTTCATCTCATCATTAATACACTAAATTAAGAATGGGCAACTTGGAGTTCTAGTTTTGCTTTAGGCCTGGAAGCCAACTGGATGACTTCAAGCCGGTCATTTTCTCCCAGCCCCCATTTTTTGTAACATTGCCTAGATTTGCACAAACTTATCTATGTACTGTAGTTCTCAGGAGTCAATATTGACTTGGAGGGAAAAAAAGCTATAGATCATCCAATCATCTTCATGATAACAAGCCAAGACTCGTCATAGAAGAGCTCTTTTAATTGGTGTAAAGAGTAAGGAAGATGACCTTGATGGAAAATTCAAGGATTGTTATGTAGGCAAAATGGAATGAAACATTTTTTTTTTAAGTTCAGAGCCACAAGACAACATTTGGAAGGAGATCAGATAGACACTTCCCTGATTCCCTGGAGTATAAGAAGGAAAAGATGCATCATAATCAGATTTGCAAGTTTCTGTAATTATAGGTAATCTCAATAAAATAGTGTTAGTCTTCCTACGAGTTGATTTCCGAATCTGGTCAACCTGGTGTGGCTGCTATATGATGTCCTGGAAATACGATGGACTTCAACTCCCTAAATCTCCAGCCAGCAGTCATAAGACAATGGCTATGCTCCAGAAACAGGAAAGTTGGGCCAAAGCAAGAAGTGGGGGGATGACCCTTGATTATCCCAAAAGCTAAGTTTGTTGGGTGCTTTTCTTCATATAACAGAACTGGAACATTGCAAAGTAGCTGCCAAGGTTTTTTCTGCCTTACTTCCAAATTACTTTTTCACGGCCATCCAGGAGAAAACTCACATATGGCTTGATATTTTAACACTCAAATGGAAGGTTGCAACTATAAAATTCAGTATTTTCCTGCGTTGCTATGTTATTATTATTACACAATTGCACTATTATCTTGCTTTCATGGGAAACACTGAGCAAAACAGGCAAACCTGGGCTGCACCATAGCCAGAGGGGCAGTTAAGGCCCTTCCTTGCACTTGTGGAAAAGTTTAATTATTGCAGCTGTCAAAATGCTTCAATGGAAACAGGCTGCCTAACAGATCACTTTCTCTACCTGGAACGATCCCCTCCCCTAAATGCAAGCAATTTTGTGATAGTGCTTCAAATATAAGTATCATAAATTAGTGCAAGTGATGCTTTCATGATTA
Organism: Pseudoxyrhopus heterurus; assembly: GCA_032468235.1. Taxonomy (NCBI): domain Eukaryota; kingdom Metazoa; phylum Chordata; class Lepidosauria; order Squamata; genus Pseudoxyrhopus; species Pseudoxyrhopus heterurus. The sequence continues at coordinate 398,782 of JANHJO010002279.1, read as the reverse complement.
AGGATGCCACTTGCTTTGCTTAATGTTTCATTGATTAAAAATGAAAACAACTCTCCTCATTAAAAGAGAAATAGGAGTGGGGAAGTCTGGGATATTATAGCCAGGATTAAGCATTAAGGCTGGAATTCCCAAATCTCTACCAACAGTTCAACTTCTGCTCAAATAGACTGAGGAGAACACTGCTCATGAGTTTCACTATTCTCTTGGTTTCTCTGGCAGGATGTTGGACTATTAAGGAAGGAGTAAGTTGACTCAAAACACTTTGGTGCCATTTTTTATTATGGATCTGTGACCTTCCAAATATCCCTGAGTGACAATTCCCAGCAGTGCCAATCTTTTTAGTCAATGTTGAATGATCTAGGAAGTGCCTTTCTGTGTCATCTTGGACCCCCATGTTTTTCACCATTAATAACAATAGCATCTAGGCTGATATGCTGGCCCATAGCACTTTACAGCACTTCTCTGGAAGGTTTACAATGTAGAAACATTATCTGCATAATGCCCCCAACAATCTGGGTACTCATTTTACCAACCTTGGAAGGCTGGAAGGCTGAGCCAACGTTGAGCCCCGTCAGAATCAAACTCCAGACTATGGGCACAATTTACCTGCAAAACTGCATTTTAACCACTGCGCCACCAGGGGGCAGCTTTGCAGACCTTATCCAAATGTTGAGGAACTAAACAGAGTTGTGGTACATTCAAGGACCTCTACTCTACAAGGACAGGAACCAACCATTCCATTCACCTGTTCAGCAGTTCTTGGCTTGCTTCCCACTTAAGAAAGAAAAGCAAGTTAGGGACATTTATGTGTGATGCCTAGAACTCTGGGGCAGCCAACTATAAAGCCAACCAGCTATAAGTTGTTTGGATTAATCTGCTGGTCACATCGTAGGGAGAGAGAAAAAATATATCAAGGCATGTAGAAAAATCCATCTTTATTACCTTTCACTTTTAGAGCAGAGCTACAACCACAAATTAGCCAGAGGTTCGGAAGAGAAGGGAAGGGGAGGGGAGGGGAGGGGAGAGGAGAGGAGAGGAGAGGAGAGGAGAGGAGAGGAGAAAGAAGTAGGCAGGCCTTGGCCCAAACCAAACCAATGAGTATTACTTCTCTGTCAAAAACATTCAGATTATATGTCATTCCCTCAATCCTCTCCACGTGATTCTTACACCAGTGTTTATTTTTTTAGAATGTACTTGGCTGAAGAGCTTAATGTTAATCTAAAACATGCTGGCATTATGTATGATTATGGGCATTGTTCATCTCTCTACTGTACTTGCATAAGTTATACAATCATACGTGAAATATACAGTATTTATTTAAACAATGAATTGTGGGGCAAGACAGGTTTACTTGGTTCCATAATCTCTGTGAAATGGCTTTGATTAGACTCCGGTATTTCAACTGGGAAAGCAGAGTGATTTGCCTCCTCAAGATAAAGTTCTTGTGTTCTTTCATAGCGTTTTCTTCTTCTCTAGCACATGCAAAAATTAGGGAAGCACCTGTATTGATGTTTCTTTCGACTACGCCAGTAGCTTTTGTGAAGATCACACACAAATACATAAGGGGCAGAGCTTGTACTATGATGTCATACTGCGTGGTCCATTATTCTGACAAAATATTCCCTCACTGAAGCCATTGGTGTCCACTTCCACTGCTGGAAGAATGTGCAAGTTCTATTTTTATCTCCAGTTCCATTCACCTCAATATCTGGAACAGGGATGGGGGAACCAATATGTCACACACAACTTTTTATTTCTCTTACCCTCATTTCTCATTCTAAGGCAGCCCCATGTCCATTTTTCTGTTGTGACTTAGCACATGTGTATTTCAGACTACTCCGTTCCCATATTTTAGAACCTGTGTAATGTAAAACACTTTACATTTATGTGTTAAGGCCTCATTTATTGACAAGCGGTAAAATCTTAACGAACGTGAGATCCAAGAAATATTTTTACACTTTCTAAAAATACCCACCAGCAAAAGTTTCTGCAAGCAATAATGAATTGAGTGATTATTATTTTAGAGAAGCTAACAAATGAATCTGGTGTTAGATTTCTGCTAATGCCCCTCATTATTTCATGTGAAAAATATGTCCCTGTGTTTTTAATTCCCTTTCCTCTGTGCACAGGAAAAGCAGTGAACCTATCCTCCCACACTTCTATGGATGCCCCAAAACACATAAGCCAGACTTACCTCTCCGTTCAATTGTATCATTACCAGGGACCCCAATCTATAACATCACTAAAGAATTAACAAAAATCTTGGACACCTCACAAAGGGAAGCAAATATTGTTTGGTACTTAACACACAAGCTAGAACTTGTCGGTGTCGGCTGCCTTGTGACTCACTATATTATTAGTTAAGAGCTGTGGTGCGGAGTGGTTAGAATGCAATTTTGCAGGCTACCTCTGCTGACTGCCAGCAGTTCAATCATGATAGTCTCAAAGGTTGACTCAGCCTTCCATCCTTCCGAGGTTGATAAAATGAGGACCCAGATTGTTGGGGGTAATATGCTGACTCTGTAAACCACTTAGAGAGGCCTGTAAAGCACTGTGAAGCTCTATATAAGTCTAAGTGCTATTGTTATTATTCCTTATTGGAAAAAATTGTTCGGTACTCATTGTTTTTAGTACTCATCACACCTTCTAGAACCAATTGAGTATCGAGATACCACTGTACTCTCTCAATTTCCCACTAAAGTGCCCCCAAAGAATCAATCATAGTTCTGATCTTTAAGTATCTTTTTTTTTAAATAAATTTTATTGTTTAAAATCAAAACCACAATACAAAAAAGAACAAAAACATAAAATGTTATGTATTGTATATAGTTCAGTTGCAGCTTCAATCTAGTCCTCTGTTGGAGTGGGAGGATACTTTCTTCC
>JANHJO010002279.1:298161-315065 GCA_032468235.1 Pseudoxyrhopus heterurus | reverse complement strand
TAGTTAGTTAGTTAGTTAGTTAGTTAGTTAGTTAGTTAGTTAGTTAGTTAGTTAGTTAGTTAGTTAGTTAGTTAGTTCCAGGGCATTTCTGGCAAACTGAAGACAGATCTGTAAAAACAGAACAGATGAAAACAGCAAGCACCAAACAACCATGAGTAGACTGTTTTCTTGCAACCTCTCCAGATGAGGAGGATGGGAGATCACTCACATGTGCTTCAGATGGCTATTCCTCATAAGGAGACCACAGGACAGTGGTTTTCCATGCATTTGAATGTTAGGAGATGACAGGATTAATCATGTTATTTGCAGTTGAGGTGTAGTCTTTTAAAGTAAAACTAGATTTGCAAATTTCATTTTCTAATCACTTTCAGAAATTGCCTATTATTTATAAAAAAAAACTATTAGAAACCATTGGAGCAACACATCTGAAAAGTCTTCATTGAGTAAGTTCTTCAATTCTGAACAAAAGAAAAAAACAGAACTTAAGCTTAAGAACTCAAGCAATTTGAAATAAATAGCAGATCTTGATCTAAGAAAGTTATAAAAGGATTAAGGGTATAGATAAATTTGAACTACTGATTTTTACTATAAGCATTTTGAATTAACTGTAAAAAAATAAAAACCTATTAAAAAATCATCATAGGAAACAGATTGTGAATTATCACAATACATAAGTGATGATTTATACAGTGGACACTAGAGGGGACTAAAGATTCTTTAAAAAGATTTTTTTTTAGTGCTATGTCAATTAAGTAATCCTTTCCTGATCCTAGCAGATTTGAAGTGATACATGTTTGGAGACTTGAATAAATCCTGATTTTGGAACCAAGCAGAGCAATGACTAGGAACCAGCAATAAGAAGAAAGTGTGATGCAAGGTAGAAGTGGCTGAAACTCTTTTGGTATTAATAAAATTTGTTAATCCCTCCCAATTAAAATATTATACTGAACTGGAAGATATTTCAAAACTTCATTTCTAATTGTGTGTGTGTCTCTGTGTGTAAATGTATGTATGTATGTACTGTATACATGCATACGTGTAAGTATGTATAAGAAAAAGACAGAGTTTATGGGAAATTGTATTCACAATTAACAATTCACAATTCACAAATTCAGATACCACTTTTTCTTCTGTGTCCCTCTATACAAGAATTAGCCATTTAACAATGGCAGTGTTAATGTCACACCTTATCCCTAAATCCCAGAATTACAAAACAGTAATTTGGGGGGGGAAATCATGTGTACTAAAACACTGCTTATTAAAAGCTATAATATGAAAATGGAGGGCAGAATCCTAAAAGAGCCACAAGCAATTACAGCATTTAACCTACTTTGGCTGATCTCTGAAAAAATTAAGAAGTATTGAACTTGGGCAGTAAGGTGGATGGACTCAGTTATAGTGGCAATTGGATCATTGTTGGAAGACCAAGTTAAGATCATCATGGAGAAAAATTATATATATTGTGCTCACATATACACAAACATACACACATTCATATTCAAAAGAAGACAACATTTGTACCTAAAATTGTTCAGTGAGATGAAAGCTGTAGAAATTAACAGAAATAAGGGGTCTGTGGCAAGTCACACTATCTTTTGAATGTAAGAACTACATGCTCAGATTCCTTCTATAATTTTTAAAGACTCCCCATAACCCTGACCAATATGACCAATTTGTGCCTGCCCTTAATCTCTCTAGCAACACTGTTGAATATACAGAGCTTCTTGGAATTGGGAAGCATATAAATTTTGTTATTATTATACACACAAAGATATGAAATTATGACTGCAATTATCTAGCCAGTGTATGTTCTCAAATGCATAAAATTCTTCCCAAGAAGCAAGGATGTCATAATGTATCGGGGTAGTATATGTGCAAATACAAGTGGTGTGGGCTTTTGTAATTAACAGATGTCAATGCACATATTTTATAAGAGTCATCCAGGATTTTGTGGTATGGCACCCAGTATTTATGGCAGAAACTATTGTCATAGTGCAAGATCCTTATCTGGATTCTAATGACATCTGTGATTGAAAGTAGATGTCCCTTTCTAGCTAGCCCACACAACTTTATTATTTACTCCAGGGATGTCTGCAGGAGAGGTCAAAACAGTCAAGATAGCAATACAACTAGGCAAGTGAACAGTCTTCCCTTTAGCAAATAAAAAGGCATGAAGCTTCAGTTTAGCCACCATCTTGAATTATTTGATCTCCCCTAGATGTCCTTGACTCATACATTTGTGAATGGGGCATCATACAGAGATCTGATTGCAAGAATGACTATGATAGACATGTCTGTTATTCACTAATGATGTTAGAACTCCTCTCCACGAACCAAGATCTCTTACACAAATATGTACCAAGCATGTACTTACTATAATGTGCATTGGCTATTGCATGCAAAGGTCTGTGGGAACAGCAAGATATGTCCTGCTTCAAATGATTTTGCAGGGAATTCAAGTCTTAAATCTTAAGCTGTAAAGCGTGAAAATTTCTATTTCAGGGTTTATTATAGCAGTAGTACTTAGACTTATCTACCACTTCATAGTGCTTTACAGCTGTCTCTAAGCAGTTTACAGAGTCAGCATGCTGCCCCCAACAGTCTGGGTTCTCATTTTACCAACGGTTTCAGCCAGCAGGGATGTGATGCAAGGCTGGCTCCAGGCATTGGTCAATGCTTCATTGAGAGAGGGATCTTTCCCGCTGATACTGAAAGAAGCGGTGGTGAGACCCCTCCTCAAGAAGCCTTCCCTGGACCCAGCTGAGTTGAAGAACTTTCGTCCAGTCTCCAGCCTTCCCTTTGTAGGGAAGGTTGTTGAGAAGGTGATAGCGCTCCAACTCCTGCGGATCCTGGATGAAGCTGAGTATCTGGACCCCTTTCAGTCTGGTTTCAGGCCTGGGTACAGCACAGAAACTACATTGGTCACAGTTTATTATATACAAAAAAAAGAAAGAAAAAGAAATAGAAAAATACAATAAAATTTCATTGTCACACTGAAGATTACAGTTTCTGGGTGTTCGCCCATTTCAATTCACAATATCCATCATACATTTAATTCTTATATACATTTACTTAATACATCTACATAAATACCTATCATCTTTAAATTTACATTCACTTTTTCTCAACTTATTCCGTGTCTCCATTCTCCATATTTGTTTTCAAGCCAAATATAAAATCTAGAATCTAGAATTTGAGGGGCCATCTGTGGAGTTTTAATAAAAAAGCTGGTGGATTTGATGTTGGTGGATGTATTGATAAAAAAAATTTCTCAGTATCCCAGTTTGGATTTACTCAGTTGAGGCATCAGTCAGCATTTGGAAAAGGTGGGCTTTGGTTGTTATTCGGCAAACGTGAAATTTGGCAATTGTCGCCTCCAAATGCTAAACTAAAACAATCTGCTGGCTATAAATTGTGACAATATATTCCAGTTCACTGTTTGTCTTGGATTTGGTGTATTTTTTGCTTAATGTCTCTTCTTTTTGCCCACAAAACACTCTTGCAAACAGGCTTCTTGCTGGTATTCAGAACTTTTGCATTTTTTTGACAGCTGGTTGCTTAATTTGCTTGTTACTGAGCCGATAAACTCAGCTTGATTTAAAAAAAAATCTGTACCATTCTTTGTTTAGAAATAATATCCAGGTGGGAAAGCAACTTTCTTCTCCTAAAATGGAAGGATCGGGCAAATGCCTCCCAGGAATTCACCTTGGACTTGGTTTAACATATCTCAGTGTATAGAACATACCGACTCAATCTATAGGTCCCTCCTGTTGCTTGCCTAATATATAGGTAAGATGCATGATAAGTAGTCCTCAACTTACAATTTATTTAGTGACTGTTTGAAGTTACAACAGCATTGAAAAAGGCACTTACAGACATTTTTCACACTTAAGACAGTTGCAGCATTCCCATGGTCATGTGATCAAAATTCAGACGCTTGGCAAGTGACTCATATTTATGACGGTTGCAGTGTCCTGGGATCATGTGATCACCTTTTGCGTCCTTCTGACAAGCAAAGTTAATGGGGAAGCCAGATTCACTTAACCAGGTTACTAATTTAATAACTGCAGTGATTCACATAACAACTGTGGCAAGAAAGGTCATAAAATGGGACAAAACTCACTGAACAACCGTCTCACTTTAACAGCAGAAATTTTGGGCTCAGTTTCGGTCGTAAGTCGAAGACTACCTGTATTTTTAAACAGCAAGGACAAGTAATTTCCCTCTGTGCCTCAGAACCCCACTGAAAAGACCTGTCAAAATGGCTACAGGTAATAGATGATATTGATTATTGTCCTAAGATCACAGTTCTGGTAGCTGAAGGGGATCCAATCCAACAAAAGACCTCAATTTTTCCAGGCACATTTTCCAGCATCTAGTAGTTAGGATATTTAGCCACCTATGTAAAGATTGATTGGCGCGCTTCCTTTGTTCTTTCACTTTTTCTTTTTACAGAAAATCATCTGCCTTTGGCATAGTTGGTGAGGAGGCAATTTTCCCTGAGGGCCAAAGAGCCTAAAAGGGCTCTTAATTTGAAAGAAGCTTGGGCAGCCTTCTAGGAGGAATTCACAGAGGCAGATAGATCCCTTGAATCTGGTTGAGCAGTGTGGCATTTCCTCTCTTTTGAACTGGGCTTTTCACATTTTTGTTGACTAACAGGGAAAAGCAGTTCCAAGCAATCGCTGCTGATTGGACAACTCAGGGAGATTTAGGAGTCGGAGTTTTAACATTTTCAACTTGGTTGCCTTAAGAGCTCCAGGCCCCTCTGTGTGTATCCAAGGGTGTATCAGTAATTTGAGCCTTCCTAAGCAAAGAAATCTGAGATCTTCTCTGATTGTATATATTGCTCTCCATGATATCAGTCTCCCAGTAATTACTGAAAACAACTGTGGCATTTAGTCATCTAAGCCATCTAATTTCTCTGACAAGAATGAACCGTATCAGGGATTTAGTATGAGTAATATACAGCAGCCCCAAATGATAGTGATAGTTGTGCAGTGGGTGTTTATTTGCTGTTCTAAAAACCAAAATTTTTGTAGCGGTGTAATCTACACTTCGTGCTGCGAAAGGCTGAATTCTGGGACTTCTCCAAAGAACTTGCGTGTATTTGTTATTGGCTTAATTCTTCCGTCAGCCAGGGGAATGGAGTTTTAGAGAAGTCTTAAACTGCTTGATGAAGTATACTTGACACACTTTTAAGTCTTGTCACAACCTTAAGGGCTGGAAGCTGATAGGATGAGCATTATTAAACCCCACTGATTCCATAGCATTAGTAAGTACATGCTTAAAATTCTTCTTGTGAAATCTGTGAGATTCAAAAAGACTAAATTTAACGGAACCCTCTCTCCTTCCCTCCATCACCCCTTCCCTCCCCTTTACATCATGCTTTCAAAAAACTGAGGGAGATCTGCTTTTTTTTCTCTTTGGCTAGAAATTATGTTCCTTTTAAACTGTTGGAAGAAATGTCCTTCTGGACTGTTCCAAGTGGGGAAAAAGACACTGGAAGCATGGTGACTGCTCGGAAAGATGGTTTAATGGTGGACAGGATCACATGCCTTGGAGCTCCTGGGCAGAAAAGGGAGGAGATGCTGAGAGTCCCTTGGTTTTGTACCCTGCCCTAGAGTTTCCCTGCCCTGCCCTAGAGTTTCCTGTTCCTGTACAAGAAATGTATCCCATTGGCTGTCACACTACCAAGGGGCGGGAGTCTTAGCTAACTTTGGTTGGAACTTGCTAGTTGATGCAATCTTCCCAGGTGCCATGTGGTGAGATGGGTAGAGGGCTTACCCCATCATGTCCTGAGGGCCATGAGTTAATCTGATCATCCTGGGGCTGAAGGGGGGGCAGGGAACTGCAGGAAGCTGCTTTGTCTTTAAAAACATGTTTCTCCTTTTCTCATCCAGGGAAATATAATATTCTGCCTTCTTAATATTTCCTAGAATATTTCATTTTCCTAGGAGAGCGGTGGGTGCTAACTTCCTACAATACTATGTTTGCTTTCTTTTCCCACAGTTGTTCTACTTCTGTTTGCAGGACTTTGTGATTTTCTATAGTTCTTTTTCTTCTATTCTGACATCCTCATGTACTGCCATGTCTTTTTTGTCTTTCTTATTGATAATTGTTAAGTCTGGGGTGTTATATTTTATGTATTGGCTATGTAATACTTTGCCTTGCCATGTCCCTTTTCTGTTCATTTGGCCTTTCTTGTAGGTTACACGGTCTCATAGAACCGGTAGTAAAAAAAATTGAATCCCACCATTGACTTCATGGTATGCTAGTTTCAGTGCATTGTCTTCGCTGTCCTTCAGCTATTATTCCAATTCTCTTTTTTCTTCTTCAGTTGTCTGGTATTCTTGCAACATTCCTCATGCACCTATTTACCTTGATAAGTAGAATCTGTCAATATTGATGCATGGATGAAGGGCATGATTGTCATTATTTTTCTGGTTTTGCTACCCAGGGCTTTTAGTTCTGTTTGAGTGTAGTTCATAATTCCACTTGTGTGTTTAATAACTGGAAATGCCCAGATGTGAATCACTTTTATGACATTTCTGCCAGTGAATTTGGATTTTAAGATCTTCTTCATTCTCATGATGTACTCACTTCTAACATTCTTTTGATTTTAGTGTGCTTGATAATGTCAGCTTGAAGAATGCCCAAGCACTTGTAATGATTATCCAGGCTCTAGTATGTTCCTACAGCATCTTGATTTTTTTAGTTTTCACTAATTTGATAGTAAGGCACATATGTCCAGTCCAAACTCTGTTGCAATATCTTAGGTGTATGGACTGAGAATGTTGAACAGCAATTTTATTTCAGAGTGTTTTTCCATACTGATTGTATAGCCTGGCAGATATTTTTTGCTCTTTGATGGCCATGGCCTGAGTTATTCAGTATTGTTGACAGAGGAATCAATGCAATGACAAACAGTTGTGGGGAGAGTATGTCTCCTTGATATTAACCTCTCTCAGTCTATCATTGACCAGCAACTGTGTCTTCCATTGTGCCTTTGATCTTTGCACAAAGCTTCTGATGTTTCTACTATTTCTGTTATTTCTAGGCAATCATGTGCCAGGAAATCAAATGCTTTCCTTAATCAGTCCAAACTACATTCCAGTTGATCTTCCTTTTCTTAATTTTCCAAAATCATTTTCTCAGTTAGGTGATCTTTTGTTCCTCTGCTATTTGGATTATTTTCTTTTTGCTCAGGTGGAAGGGGCTTGTTTTCAACTAGATGCTGTTGGACTGCATCCACTACCTCATCAATTAGCTACTTGGAAGTTGTTGGTAAGCAGGTAATTGGCTTGCAGTTGCCTTTTGCCTCTATATTCCCTATTGTTAGATCTTTCATTATCAGGTAAGTTTTGTCAGATGTTAACCAATCTTTAATTTCACCTCCTTTGCAATATGTTGTTAATTTGCTTTTCAATGAGAGGGTGTATTTCAACTAAAAGTGATGTATTTTATCTTTACCTGGCTCCTGATCAGATACACACACACATACACACACACATATATATACATACATACATACATACATATACACACACACATATACATATATAATTTTTATTATACATTCTGTATTAAATCTCTTTTGAATACACATAATATTATACACCATAATTATAGCCATTATTCTAATAATATATACAATATAATCTTTACTTCTAGTCGCTCTATACAATTTAATCTGTAATCAAATGTAATCCAATGATAATATTGCTTATAGTGTTATGCTTATATATATATCTATATATACATTTACCTCTATTTTATTAATCATCCTTGATTATACATTTACTAACTTCTGCTTCTGTTTTCTAACCATTTATAAAATAAGTCCCATGTTAAATAATACTCTGTTTACTCTTTATCCTTAATTTCCATCATTAACCTATCCATTTTGACGCAGTCTAGTATTTTCTTTATTGCATTTTCATCTACAGGTATATTTTCGTTTTTCCAGTTTTGTGCATATGTAATTCTCGCTGCTGTTATTGCATGTAATATTAAATATATAATTATTTTGTTATATTTCCGTGGTAGTATACCTAGTAGGAACAATTCTGGTTTTAAATCTATTTGTTGTGCTATCATTTCTTCTAATCACCTTTTTATCTTTAACCAATATTTTTTTGCCATTGGACAAGTCCACCACATATGGTAATAGGACCCCAGTATCTGTTTACATTTCCAGCACTCTGGCGATACATTTTGGAACATCTTTGCCATTCTTGCTGGTGGCAAATGCCATCTGTAAAACATTTTGTAAAGGTTTTCTTTGTATGCTGTTGACATTGTTAGTTTGTAGTTTCTTTCCCAAAATTTTTGCCAATTGTCTAATTCTATATTATATCCAAATTTTTTGGCCCATACTATCATGGTTTCTTTTACATGTTCTTCTTCCATTTTAGAGTTCAATAGGTAATTATAAATTTTCTGTCCCTAGAAATATCTGATCTAATTCTAAGGGTTCCTTGTAAAATCCATATGTTTCTGCATCTTTCTTGTGTCTCATTTGTGTTTGAATATGTGGCCATCAGGCCAAATCGATTCCTTGATTTTTTAGTTCCTGTTTTGATTTTAAATCCCCTTGTTCATTTTTTCCAGTTCTAGAACATTAAGATCAGCGCTTGATATTCCTTGCCCTTTTCTTCACCATTTCTGCTATTATTACCAGTTCTTTCATTTCATTTTCTTTTTTATTCTTATCCACCTCCTTTACTTAACCTGCATTCTATTTGCATTTCTTTGGGATGTCCTTAGATGCTGTAGGAGATGACCAGGTTGAGCCTGAGGGAGGGGTTAAATACATCATCAGTCTTGAGTCCCTTTGTAGCCACAAAAGATCTAAGTTCAGCCCACTTTGAATTCCATTGACTCTTATTTAGTGCCAATTTGTTTTGATCGTTAGTAGTTCAGATTCTTGTAGAGAGCATTATCATTAATCTATATTCATTTGAACTGTCTGGACTCCTGATTTTCTGTGTTTGACAGTTGCACCCAGATCTGCCCTGTCAGGTGTCAACTAGTTCACTTTAGCATTTTCTCTGATGGATTGGTAGAAACATTTCTGATTTAACTGAAATTGGAGATTTTCCTTTTAGTGTGTAATTAGAGATATATATCTGATGATATTCTTGGCTATAACTGCAATTTGATACCTTTTATTTCCAATGCTTCCTTGATCTTTCTCTCTAGGTGATATTTCTTGGTCAGGTATTTTTTTGGTTTTGATTTTCTTGTTTTTCAATTTCTTTTCTTTCACCTCTTCTAACTTGCTTGGTTCTGATATTAGCATACTATCTTATTTTCCAATTTGATCTTCCATTGGTGGTCCACTGGCTTTTTTGTTTATTTGTTGATATTACATCCCATGTATTTATTTATAATTGCAGCTGTGTTGTACATTAGTTGGTTTGTTTCTTGCAGTGAGCAGGTGCTTATATTCAATATTATAGTATTGATATCTTTCAATATTTGTGCTATTTTGTTAAGCTGCAATGCATTCAACCTTACCTTGCGTGGTAATTCTTTGTTTAAATTCTTGTTCAGTTAGGGAGTTTCTTTCTGAGAAGGCAGAGGAGACTGGTACTTAGTTTGGGAATGAAAACAATATAATACCCAGGCTGGTGTCTTTTACTGCTGACTCCCCATGAGTTGTCTCTACAGTCTGAGCTACATCTAGCTAGGCTTTGATTTCTTTGTTGTTGATAGACCTTTGTAGTACTTCCAGTTCTGTTTCTTTGAATACTTTGTTCATATTATAAATCAGCATTTGATTGAGTAGCCTGTTTTCTGTCACTTCTGATTCTGGATGGTTCTTTCCAGAACCATCCAGTGCATTCTTTTTTGAATATTCTCTTCGTGTTGGACTTGATTTGTAATAACAGATCATTATTTTTTGTTTTCAATTTTTGTACATATGTCATGGGTAAAAAAACTTTTCTTCCAGTAGTGCTACAACTTTTGGCTCTCGTTGCTCAGCCAACAGTCCTGAGTCCAGTAGCTCAGTTGTCACCAAATGTCCAGATACTTCAATACCTGGTATGGTTGTTATTGATCCCGTATGGATTTCTGTAAATTATATCTCATTATACTTTTCTGAATCCTCTGATGAGACCTGTCCAATATGGTTGAACCTCTGGCATAGCTTTCATTTTCTTTAGAGCATACAATGCCACAACTATGTCAAGGGAGGGTTTCACTAGGGTTGTTATTATGTTTGTCATACAATCACCAGATTTTTACATAAGATTTGCATTTTTGTGCAGCTATTCAGTCCTATATTATTCTTAGTGTTGCTATATTTATACTGCCCAGGTACTTAACAATTCTGGACATTTCTTCAAGGTATTGGATAATCATCCAGGATCAAACATATAACATATTTCTTCTGTTCAAAAATATTATTCATATTCTCAGACTATGAAAACTGAACCCAAACAAAATACTACAAATTGTAGTATTTCCCTGTTATCCATTTCCCAAAATCAACAGAATGCCAGTTGAGATAATAGGAAAACTTTTGGATGGCCCTATGTTACAAATATGGACTATTTAAGTAAGTGCCACATTGTATAGAACTTATGGGGACTTATAAGCCTTTCTTAGTGAAGCCTCTCATAATATACGTTTCCAATTTCTCATTTTCTGTCTGTAATTCCACTCCTACATGTTGCCCATGCTTTCACATTCTTACTGGCCAGTATAACTGTATAGGTGTACTCCTGCACATTGTTCATGTTTTCAACCTATCATCATCTGTCACTCCACTCATAGATGCTGCATTGAAAGAAAAGTTTAAAAACAAATCATACATTCCCTTCACTGTATTTACAGAATGAAATAGGTATCATCACTAAATTATCTAAACTACTCGTCTCTGGTAGTTACTCATCGTTCACAAACTTGAAACAAGAAACCCTTCACCTGCAAACAAAATAAACAAGCAAGCAAGCAAGCAAGCAAAAAACAAATACTCTTATTGAACAGGACTACCTGGATAACTCTTCTGGTTTACTTTGTTATCTAATCAGTGAAGTGGCCATCTCAGATGGCAATTGATGTGGAGTAGGGACAAATGTTTGTTAGGAAATAAAACTGTATGTCACTAGAGTTGGAATTTCACAATAAGCTACCTACATCTTAGATATGATGGATAATCCACTGTTGCTGTTGTTAAAGGATATGTAACTTCTGTAAATGGAAGCTACTTTTCTTCTTTTCCTTATATAGTTAGTGCATATGGGGAAAAAACTGTTGCTGTAGCTAATACCTAATATTTAATCCCCTCCCCAGATTCACTACCAGTGTTTGCCTTTTGTAGAGTTTATTTCCCAGTCTGATAAAGATTATGGAGGTCCTTTTTACATAAGGTGGTCTGAATAGTGGTCTGACCTCTCAACAGTTCATAGGAAGGCTCCGAGAATCATTCTCAGAAAGTCTCCAACACAGTTCTAAATTGAAAAGAGTTCTTTTTAAATAATTATTCTTATTAAATTTACAGATATAGAGATAAAAATGAATACAAAATAATGAAAATATAAAAGTAAAAAAATTAAAAATGGAGTGAGAAAAAATTAAAAAGGAAAAATATACCATAAAACCCCAATAAAAAAGAATCCAAAGGAATTACTTTCCCTTCATCAAGACAAGTATAAACAGTTTCACAATTTATCACCTCAAATATTATAATTCTTTTCTTTCCATATCTCATCTCTTATCTATAAATAAATGTTAAAACTTTATTTAGTCCTCTGAGAAAAACCAATTAGAGCTACCAGAAAGAACATCATATATATTTAAACTTGATAAAATAAGCAGTGGTGGGATTCAACCAGTGCAACAACTGGTTCGCTTCGCATATGCACGTGTTCCAGTGGGGCTGAAAAACAACTGAGGAGTGACAGAGCCAAAAAACAGCTGAGGCATGGCAATCCACACTGCTGTGCCGATCAGCTGGGCTTAAAAAGCAAGAAAATAAAGGTAACTATAGCACGCGGGCGGGCGGACGGGTGGGCCTAACTCATAGCCGAGAGAACTGGTTCACCCGAACCGGCCCTAACAGAACAAATGGTTTACCTGAACAGGGTCAAATCGGTAGAATCCCACCCCTGCTAAGTCAACATGATATTTCTTCCTTTTGCTTTAAATTTTTTTTTAATGTTTATTCCCTTTGAAATGTTTATTCCCTTTATTGCCAAAAGTCAATTTCTTTTCACTTTGTCTTTTCTCAAGAATGTCTTCATATTTTATCAGGTCTTTTTTGTAAGTCCAAAATAAGAATGTTGTTCAAGTCACTCCTCTGATTTATTATTGTTGTGTTTAATTTGTAAATCCAGTGTAACATGATTTTCCATATCATTTTTGTAATGTATCATTTTTAGATCCACATTCAAAACAGCCTCAGTTTCAAACTTGTCCTTCTATCACTTTTTATATACTAGCATACATATGAGACAGTTCTGAGTACATTGCAAAATATCTTTGAATTCTCCCTGAGTTAAAATACTTCTCTCCATCCTTGAGTGTCTTCTTCTTTAATTATAATCTTTATGTCAAGCTTCAAAAGGTTTTTGCTGTTGCAAATATTATCGCTTCTCAGCTTGCCAACAAACTATGGGGCAGGGAAAGGGAGATAGAACTCAAGATGCCAGCCATGAGAACCAAGAATGTTTCAGCAGGTGTTTACCAGAGCCAAAAGTCTTTCTCACAACAATACCAGTAATCTCTATTAGACAATGTGACCTGGTCTAATAGAGGGGAGGGGAGACCTGAACTTTAACTGTGTGGATTTGCACGAGAAATAGTTAGATCTGGGTTTGCCCTCATCTTTGCCAATATGATGTACTAAATAAAGTTTTGCATTAAGAGAGTGGATCGTCTTGGTTGTGCTTGCTTTGGTTGGGTTTGTCAGTCAGAACATTGACACTTTAGTTCTTTCTCATTGTCTCTAGTGTCCAGCCTTCAAAGTTTCTTGCTATGTTTTTATCTAATGCACATTTTGTCATGGAAAGATTTCTTAGATTCAAAATCTTCATATATTTTAATAAGATTTTAAGCAACCAACAAGGTTTCTTATATTTAATTTCACAATCTTATTTCTAATGTATCTGGCCCCTTAATCTGTTTATAACTTTGCAAAATCAACATTCTAATTACCCTTTTGCTATTTGTTTGTTTGTTTCTTTTTAATAAATTCTTACATGAAAGTTGCATGAAACTTATTTGGGATTAAAGGTTCAGAATCATCTGATGTGATGAAGGCCAAAATCTACCACGAGTGATTGTATTTACAGATTGCTGTAGGAATAAAAACTTAAGATAGGAGAAGGGTTTTTAAGCAAAATGGCTGAATTTGAAACATTTAAACACAACCAAGATGCATATATTAATAAGTCTACTATGCCATGCATATAAATTGCTATTAAAATATGACAAGCAGAGAGAAAAAGTAGAAAATTGTATCATAAAATGAATGCAAATTTTTAAACAGTTACAGCAATGGTAAGACTTACAGAAAAAATACTCAATAAAATTTATCACATGCTATAATTTAAAAAAATGGTAAAAGTATTTTATAAAAGATTAAATAATTGCAAAGGTCCTTCAATAATTGCAGAAATAGATAAATTATGCAACAGAAAATGCTGAAATGTGATGATACAGAAGGAGCAGCTTATCATCTGTAGCAGTTGTATATATAAAAAAATCCCCACAAAAGTACTGGAAAGAAATACATAGCATTATTTTAAAATAAAATTAAAAATGAATTTTTAATTGAAACACCCGGTTTATTTTCTAAACTAGTAATTGTTTCACAGTAAATAAAAGAAAAATCACTATTTTATGAGCCATATGTTGATGACTGCAAGGACAAATGTGGCTTGGCATTGGAAAAGAGACACTTTGCAGGCAATATCAGATTTGAAAACCAAATTTGAGAAATATTCAGCAAAGTAAAAATAAATAGTATAAATTCAGAACAGAAGTTTCATTAAATTTTAGAAGAATAGCTCCCCTATATATCAACATCACACAACAAGGTAAAATCAGACACTTAAGAGTACAGTTTTTAAGAGGGAAATAATTGATGTAAAGTCAGTAATTAGAAATAGTTCCAATGTTTACAAATATGTTAATGCAATCATCACTTGGAAACAGTGGAAGGGAATTTAAAACAATGTACTTTCCCAACATTGTTTTTACTATTGCTCCTATCCTTTATTTATTAAATTTGTTTATTATTATTTCCCTTCCCTTCTCTCAAAATATGCCAAGTAGTGGTATTATCAGTATTATCAGGCTTACACTTTTCTTTAAGATGGCATAAGCTTAATTCTATACATTTACTTATTTAATTTTGAATTGAATTAAAATTATAAATGTCATCTGTAAGCATCAAAAACATTTGCAGAATGTAACAGTATAATATAATTCTTTGTGCAGAAAAAAAAAATCAGACAAAGATATCTGGCTTGACAAGAGTACTTGTGCAAAAGATCTTGATAGAGTAACTGCAAACTGAATAAGAGTCAGCAGATTATTGTTGCAGGAAGAAAAAAAAAGCCTGCATCTACTGAAATGTTACTTCCATATTCTGAGAAGAAATAATTCTATACCATAGTTTTGATGAAACAATACCTCAAATAGTTGTCCAGTTCTGAGCATCAAAGTTCAACAAATTTCAGAGAAACAGATTTAAAGAAGGACAATGAAAAAAAAAATCAGGGACTGTCTGTATAAAGAAAGTTGGTATGTTTAGTCTTGAGGAACGATAAACAAGGAACAAATATAACCCTTCTTTTTGAATACCTAAAAGGAGGTCAGGATTTATTCTTGCTTATTCCAGAGGGCTGGATTCTGAATAATGGTTTTAAGTTACAGAAAAACAGATTCCAAATAAATTATCCTAATGGTAGAAGCCGTTTGACAGTGGAATCAATTTTCCAGGGAAATTGGGGCTCCCCCTACTTTGATGCAGTTAATTAAAGGCTAGCTTGTCATTTGTCTGGAATATTTTAACAAGGGATTCCTATACTGAGTAAAGAATTGAAATCAGTAGCTTATATGGCCCCTTCCTTTTCAATGATTTTATAATTGTATGATTGATCTACAGAATAGAAGGGCACAGTTTCTCATATTTTTGATCCAATACAAATTCATTAGATGAGTTTTATAAGGCTAGTTTTGTCTCAGTCTCCACTGAAATATAACAATAAATAATGCTAATAGATTTTGGGACCTAAAATGGTATATAAATATTATTATACTTATAAGATATCAGTGAAATGATGGTGATATAAACTGGCTCAAGTATATTTTTCTGTAACTTAAATCCATTATTCAGAGTCCAGCCCTCTGGAATAAGCAAGAATAAATCCTGACCTCCTTTTAGGTATTCAAAAAGAAGGTTTATATTTGTTCCTCGGTTATCTTTCCTCAAGACTAAACATACCAACTTTCTTTATACAGACAGTCCCTGATAAGTTATTTTGCACAGTTTCCACGTTGCTGGGAAATTTAGATTTCTGAAAATAAATTCAGATTTGGACTGAATCTCTACAAATCCCTACAAGTTGAATAAATGTTTATTTATAGAGAAGATAATTATTGAACCAATAATTAAACTATTGGCTACACAGAGAAGCATTTCAGACTTTTCAACTTGGCAGTTTGTTGTTAGTATTTGAATGCTGGGTTGTATCTAGTTGTGTTATTCTGCTGGAAGTTGTTAGTTCACCAGTGGACTGGATTCTTAATAACTTTGATTATTTTCATATTTCTTCTGCAAGGATGGGAGATGTTCTAAAGTCAAATTGAGTGCATGGGATGGTCTTATTATATAAGTAGAAATTAATTTTTTAATGAATGTAGCCTACTTTCAATATTTTATTTGGATGTTCTTTTCCTTAATTTTTTATTCTTAAGATTTTTTTTAAATTATAACAATTTCAGGAAGTAAGTCAATAAATAAGAAGAGGGATTAAATCACCAATGAAAAAGCATATCTTTAAATAAGGAGATAAATAAAATATGAGATTTTTTTTACTACATATATTGAGGTGAGATCAGAAGGATAATATAAATAATTTGCAATGGTTGTACCACTAAAATGGGTAAAATAGCCACCACTATCAACATCTGAAATAGGATTCTGATATATTATGCAATTATAACTTTAATCAATTTATAAAGCATATGGATTGTTTGTATTTTATGGTCATATTCTTAAATTGTTATAAAAAGGTTTAATAATAAAATGCATTTATTTATTTAAAATGCTTTTATCCTTCTTGAATATTTTGAGTCTGCTGTAAATTTTTCAGATTCTTAAAAAAATGTTGCCATGCCTTCTTTACCTCAGCTGTCTTTGAAAGCCAATATTCTTTACTTGGAGAGGCAATTTCTCTGTTATTCTGGATACACAGAAAAAACATGACATGTGCTTCTGCAATGCCTGTACTACAGAGACATTTGTACTAGCCTCATCTCACTGTTCCTGCATAAATGCTCGAATGCAAAGGACACTTCTATACGTCCCTGCTAGTTTCAAATACTACTCTGCTACTGTAAATTATACAATGTTGTGAGGTACTGGGCATCACTGCTGAAAAATTGTTGGATGGTGACTTGTGCCATAAATTAGCATTTATTGAGCATCTAGTTCATTAAATTAGATGAATTTGATAGGTCTGTAATTTGATAGTCATAGTTTTCCACATTCTAAACTTTTATGGCCATTATACCCATCTAATTCTCCTACCCCTTGTTTTGGATTCTTATAAACTTGTATAAATACTTTCTATTTTAATATCCCCCTTCAAGGATCACTGCCTTGTCGTGGTGAAGGGGCTTGCGTAGCTCAGGGAAGCTATGAGCTATGCCGTACAGGGCCACCC
>JANHJO010002279.1:271788-283733 GCA_032468235.1 Pseudoxyrhopus heterurus | reverse complement strand
GTGAATTCTGCCAAAGGAAAAAGGAACAACCCCCCAGGGAGCAGGCTGATTCTTCCTGGCCATCTCCGAACTGCCCAGTACCCGGGGGAAGCCTGGCAAGTGGATTTTACTGAACTCCCAAAAAGGGGAGTTAAATCTAACCTTGAATTTGTGGATTTGTTCATGGGATGGCCAGAAGCCATTCCTACTGCCACCCAAAAAGCCAGTGAGGTGGTAAATGCCTTAGTTGATCAGATCATTCCCAGATTTGAGTTCCAAGAGACCTCGAATCTGACAATGGCAGGCATTTCATCTCGCAAATTACCCAGGATGTCAGTAAGTTTTTGGGCATCGTTTGGCACCTTCACTCAAGTTGGAAGCCTCAGGCCTTGGCCAAAGTGGAGAGATTGAATTGAACTCTAAAAACACAATTGTCCAAACTTTGCCAAGAAACCCAACTCCCTTGGTTTACGGTGCTACCACCAGCCTTAGCCAGACTTAGGGCCCTGCCTTCAGGGAAATTAGGACTGTCACCTTTTGAAATGATGTATGGAAGGCCCTTTGTTGCTTCTGCCTTGCCAGACTCCAATGAAGGGGAAAGAAGTATCTCCTTATATTTGCATAATCTGGTGCAGGTGTTATCTTCTATCTCCAAAGAGGTCCAGTCTGCCTTACCTCCAGCTGCTGATACACCATCACTGGCTGAACCAGGCCAGTGCATAAGAATTAAGGAGCTGTCTCCCACCTGCACCGAACCCAAGTGGTCAACACCCCACCAAGTCCTTCTAAGCACGCCTACGGCCATGTTAAGAATGGGTTCATTACCTAACTTGTTGGGAAGGAAATATATAAACCAACATAGTATGTTAGTTGTACTAAAATGTATTATGTTGCTTTAAGGACATAAAGTTTGTGTAGCATCATTCACATAATAACAGAGTATGATAATTACCATGTTACCTGATTGGTTCACTATGTTAGGTATGCTCTTAGGAAGAAGCCTGTAACCCAGTTTGTTCTCTCTGTTTGTTGGGTGGTTTGGCTTTGTGGGTGGTTGGTTTGTTATTGCTAGAGTTTGCTACTGTTTGCAACTTGACTTGGACTGATTTCCGTGTATGACAGAAGATTGCCAGTAAGAAGACAAAGATTATCTGAATAACCTTGAAACATCGTTTTGACTATCTATGCTAATTACTTGTGTATGACTTGGAAAGGACTTTGGACTCTGACTTTGCTGAAAGTAAAACAGTATTTAACAATTCGGTGTATTCTGTCTGGTTACTGAGCCACTGTGCTTATTCATTGCTACTCTCAAGCTTCCACTTACACACCCTTGCTATACAAGGGTTATTCAAAATCTTAACAGTGCTTAATATTTTTGTTTACTAAAAACAATGAAATTGATTATGTGCCATAAAGTTGGTGACATACATAGATTTTCTCCATGATGACCTGCCCCTAGTCTAAGCTTTCAGATCTTCCAATGATGCGATCATCACCATTTTACTTGAGTCCATCCGCCTTCTTGCAGGTCATCCTCTTCTTCTCTTTTCTTCCATCTTTCCCAGCTTTAGAGTCTTTTCTAGAGAGCTGGGTTTTTGCATAATGTTTCCGAAGTACGGTAATTTGAGTCTGCTCATTTGTGCCTCCAATGAAGACTCTGAATTGATTTGTTAGATGATCCATTGGTTTGTTTTCTTGGCTGCCCATGATATTCTCAGGAGTTTAGCAACACAAAAGTTCAAAAGTAGCAATGCTCTTCTTATCCTACCCTTCAAAAACTACCTTTTGCTTCCCACAAGTGTCCAAGGAATCACCATGGGTTGCACTATCCTTAGAGGTGATGTACATGACATCTGAATTCTGTAATTCTATAAATTCTGGTTTTGCCATTATCTGCGGTATGAGAGAGGTAGGCTTTTGTTTTTAATTTGGAAAGTAAATAAAATTGATTCAGTGACTGCAAGCTTGGAAACCTGGAAAATAATAAATATTCCACTGATGTTATAAAAGAAATACCTTTCTCGGTAATATTTACTGCAGATCACAGCAAAAAGATATAAAGAAAATAATTGCAATAGATATTCAATTAATACAAGTATCAGTTGAAACATGCTGTCAGAAAATGTAGTTTCCATAATTTAAAACAAAACATTTTCTCGGCTTAAAATGCAAATTATTAAAATCTAGAGAGAATACAAATTACTTAACCTGCTATCAAAAGACTGTATAGTGCGAATCAGGACAGGCTTCTGAGGAAGGTAATTCAATTTCTAGGGCATCACAATTGTGGAAACTTTTTCCTTTTTGGATTTCTGGGAAAGAAGTAGTGAATTGAAGATAGCTCCAGAAAAAATTAGGGGACAACCGCATTAAATTAAGAGCTGGCAAATAAAACAACTCTTTAATCTGGACCAAGAGGGGACTCGAGATTGCCCATCAATGCTCCAAACAGTTGCTCATTGCCAATAGTCTGCAAAACAGCAGTCTCCAGCAGGTTTAGAGCTCTGGGCGATGATGAGGGAATAGCCATCTTACTGAAAGTGCACCTCTAAAAGGACATTGGGTCCATATGCTTTTCTAATCACTTTCAGAAACTGCTTGTTAACTTCTTTCCAACTATTGGAACTTCTTTCCAACTATTGAACCTTTGGATCAGCAAGTGTTACAGCACAATTTCATTCAATCCTTAGTGAAAGAAGTTTTAAATACAAAGTTAAGGACTTTTTAAAAAAGAGTGATTAAACTTCGATTTTAGAAAGTTACAAATGGACTAAGGGTCCACATAAATTTGAAATAAGATTGTGGAATTAATTATAAAGAATCCTTCCCATGAAAAAATGCTTTTGT
Source organism: Pseudoxyrhopus heterurus (assembly GCA_032468235.1). Lineage (NCBI taxonomy): Eukaryota > Metazoa > Chordata > Lepidosauria > Squamata > Pseudoxyrhopus > Pseudoxyrhopus heterurus. Next base: position 280,904 of record JANHJO010002279.1, on the reverse strand, counting down.
TTTAAATTCTTTTAAAAAATAATACTTAAAAAATTGGAACAAAAAGGAACTAAAGATTGCAATTAAAGAAGAAAAAACATTTAAGCTCAACTTAGAAATACAGAATGAAGCAGAGTATTTTAACATTGGACAAACTGAAGGATTTTTTGAACAATGGACCCAGAAGTTAATTTGGAATCTCCGTCTCTAAGGCTAGAATATGTTTAAAAGATGTTATGGAAGAGAAACAAGTTTTACCTGACAAGATTGAGACTGATTTGAAAGTGGATTTAAAAATGATCAGCTACAAGAATGACATGGTAAAAGAAGTTATGCTGGACATACGAAAGAAATTGCCTGATGTCTTAGTAATTAAAAGGATATACAAATAACAAACCAAGAGAATGACATGGATAATTTTCCTATGCTGGATTTATAAAAGAGGCTTTTTAAAGCTTTGAAGAATTTTGTGAGAAAGGACAAAGAAAAAATGGGGGGGGGTCAAGTTCCAGGACATTATTCAAAGGAACTAAAATCAAGATCGTTAAAAGTAAAAGGAAGGAATATAAGATTGGTTTGTTTCATCAGGGTTAAATATGTTGTTGTCGTTAACCTTTAATGGTCTTTTGCTGATATAGACTGAAATGATGAGGTGTTAAGGATTGTTTATAAGTGATGATAGATAAGAGACAAGAAATGAGAACAAGAGATCATTTGTTATATTTTAAGAGAAAATGATAAGTAGTTAGAATTGCTTATACTAGTTGTGATGAAGAGGGATGTACTGTATATACTCGAGTATAAGCCTAGTTTTTCAGCCCTCAAAAAGGGTTGAAAAAACCACCCTCGGCTTATACTCGAGTCAACTAATTTTCAGGGCTAAATTGATGCCTGCTGTGCGGGCATCAATTTAGCCCCGAAAATCAGCTGATTTGAGGCCAAAAACGGGCCTATTTTGGTCCGAAAGTGGGCCGATTTTCGGGTCTAAATTGATACCTGCGCAGGCATCAATTTAGGCCTGAAAATTAGCTGATTAGTATAAGCCGACTCGAGTATAAGCGTTGATCGGCTTATACTCGGGTCAACTAATTTTACCCAGGTTTCCTGGGTAAAATTAGGACCTCGGTTTATACTCGAGTCGGCTTATACTTGAGTATATACGGTAATTTCTTTGTATATTTCTTTTTCTTTTTACTATTTTTCTTTTTGCACATTTTTTCTTATTTTTCAGTTTGTATGATTTTCATTGTTGCCGTTGTAATTTTTAATAAAATGATTATAAATACATAGAATCATTTTATGGTGGCATACAAAAAAGAAAAAGAAACTTTCTCTTTTGTTACTAGTTTCTTAGTATCTGATGGTGGTAGCAGTCTGAGAAAGTTTAATTTTTCAGGGAGATTAATATGAGAGAAGGCCTTTTAAAGGAGTTTGGATCTTAAGCTCTGAAGCTCAAAAATGGTGTCTTGAATAGGTCCTAGGAGTGAACCAATAGCCCTGGCTGCTGAATTTGTAATTAAGGGTGCGCATAAAATGGAAAATGCATGTTGTTTCAAGATTGAAATAAACTTAGGTCTGCTGCATTCCAAATGTATTCAAAACAAAATTATTTGAGGTGTTTCAAGTGTTTTGCCCATTGAAAGCAATGGAAACAGTGGAGCAGCTGCTGTGCCTCTTATTTTACTCAAGGACGTAAGAGTAGGCAGAGAAGGTTTATCAGTCATCCAGATTTACAGCGGTATCTCGGTACTCAACTACTTCAAAACTTGTCAAATTTGGTACTCGATGCATTTTGATGCAAAAATATTGTCCTGATATTCATCATCTGCTTGGTACTCAATGCACTGCCAATAGGAAGAGGCGGACGGCCATGGAGAAGGGACAGAAAGTTGGCTATTCCAGGAAGGTCGCTGCAAAAGGAAACAGGGGATAGCTGCAGAGGCAGACTGGAAGTCTGCCATGCTAAGAAGTCGCTGATATAAGAAAAGGGACAGCTAAGAAATCCTTCCTGGCAGAAACAAAGGGCCGCATGGTAGGTCACACTTGTTTGTTTGATACTCGTCATTTTTAATACTCGTGCCTCCTGGAACCATTTAACGAGTACCGAGGCATGAGGTTTGGCTAAGGAGATGATTGTTAAAACTTTAAAATAAATCTCTAAACAAAACAAGGGCGATAAGGATTTACTGTCACCAACGGGAAATTATATTTAGAATCAATTTTCCAACTAACTTCAGTTTCTTTAAACGAGCCTTTTGTGTTGCTGAATCGAAAGATTTCAGGACAGAGTATCTAATCTTGACAATGTTTCTATCAGTTTGTTCATTTTCTAGCCCAGCCCTCCCACACCCCCAAAGGCAGACAAGCTATAGACAGAGAGAGAGCCATGGTGGTGCAGTGGTTAGAATGCAGCATTGCAGGCTAACTCCGCTCACAGCCAGGAGTTCGATTGTCACCGGCTCAAGGTTGACTCAGCTTTCCATCCTTCTGAGGTCAATAAAATGAGGACCCAGTTTGTTGGGAGCAATATGCTGACTTTGTAAACTGCCCAGAGAGTGCTATAAAGCACTATGGAGCAATATATTAAGTGCTAGTGCCATCTAAGTCTTAAGTGCTAGTGCTCAGTACTATTGCTATAGAGCAGGGTGTCAAACCCGCAGCGTCACGTTGCCGTCAGATGGTGTTTCGTGATGTTTTCCCCATTTGCGGAACTGGGATGGGGGCGGCCTGCATGTGAAGTATTTGGCCCGCAGGCCGCCAGTTTGACACCCTGCTATAGAAGAATGTGGAGATCGCTTTAAATGAGGGAATGATGAAGGAAAAAAAAATATGACAACTCAGTTCTATAATGAAACATATGAGAAATAGCTTGAGTGTGTTTGGTACAGGCAGCCGAAAGAAACTCTGGCAGGCTTTTAAGATTCTGTTATTACATCTTACAAAAAGAAAATAGGATTCCCATAATCCATGTAGCGCCTGTTTGCTGGCCTGGCCTACCTCAAAGGACCGACACAGGAAGATACTACAAATTTTACTTCCTTCCATTTCTGTGAGGTTTTCTTAATAGTTTGACTTTTAAAAGGTAATCTCCATGGCCAATTTTGGTAAGCACGGATACCGACTTAGAATGTGCGTGCATTTCCCCCTCTTTTCCTAGCCTACTAGCCAGCTTAAACCCAGCAAAATGAGTTGGATGCTTTTTGCAGAAAAGCAGAAGTTTGCAGATGTTTTTCCTTGCACATAGGAGTAGCTACTGCCCAAGAAAAGAAAAGTTGCTGCTGCTTCTTAACTACATGAGTAACTTCAACATTACAAGAAGATTCAAGAACGTCCACAAAATACATGACACAAGAGGAAGGTCAATAAAGCAGTCCAAATTAATATAGACTCTCTTGAATTTTTGAATGAATCCCAAAGATCGATACTAACACGCCTCGAGAACGTGCAGGATGTAAGCTTTATATACCGAGCAAACCAACACTGTAGTGTATTACTAGTCTTTAACTTTGCTCACTCTGAGTAGCAGATTTTCACACTGGAAGCAAAATAGTGCACGTACATCTTTGCATTGCTTGCCAAAAAATAAAGTAGAGTAGACTCAACAAATCAACCCACATGAACTGTTGTTCCCATAGCAATTAAAAATACCGGTAGCTTATCAGGCAGGTGTACAATGGCAATCAGTTTTCTTTTTCTCTCTGGTCATATGTTTCACTGTTTCATTTCTCCTCGCCTCTCGCTCCCCCATTGTCCCATGCATGCTAAACCGATAGCTGCAGAGACAGGATTGGTTGTTGCTGCATTAGCTAGACTGGGAGAGGTTTTTTTAAAAAAGCAACTCAATTACAAACCACAAAGCAACAGCCCCAGTTGCAGAACACCCAAAAGACTCAAAACCGGCCAAGCATTATTTCATGCTTAAAACAAACAAAAAAAAGCTTGTTTTGTTCTGATCTTGAAACTTAACTGTCAAAGCAGAGATAGTATGTTTCCCACACTTGGAACATTTGGAATGGCCACGTTGAGGTCAGAAGTGTTGGCACGTTTGCAATGGTCATCTGTGAAGTTTTCAGAGGTTGCTGCATTTGTAATAAGTTGTGATAGTCTAAATAGGATGTTATATTATAAGAACATGTGGACCACTGTTTTCACAGCATCTCTTATCCAGTGGAGATGATTCTTGGCTCACCATTGGATGTTCTCTCCATAAGTGGACATAAAGTCTTACGTTCCTCTGAAAATAACTCACAAAATGGATCAGTGATTTGTACCAAAACTGTAAGGCCACAGTGTGGGTAGAGGTTCCAGGAGCTAAACTATCTCTGTGGTGCACCTAAACTGTGATGAAGCTGTAACCAAGGAAGTTGTAACTGTTGGAACTTGCAGAGCTTTAGAAAAGAAGGGAAGAACCGAATTCAGATCGTGTGTGAACGTACACGTAACAGCTGTTGGCAACATCTTAAACCAAATGTATATTTTCCCATGATCATAATCAGCTGTGAAGACACAGCTGTTTTAATGGGTTGCAAGTATTACATGTCTGCCCTCACACACCATATTTTCCCTTTCAAATCCAAAGAGCTGCAGAGCCGTACTTTTCATTATGGTCAGATAACTGCATCATGCCTGTTGTGTGCTCAAGAGTCCTCTCCATTTTCTCCGAAATTGATTCTCCACCTCAGACATCGGAGAGAAACTGTTTGTGCACTGCCTTGAATTTCTGGAGGAAAGGTGGAATATAAATGTAACACGTCATAAAAAAATAAAGTAACAGCCAGTACAGTTGACAGTCACTCTCAGTTTTCCATTATGCACTTTCCACCTCTATATATGGCTGTTTACAGCATGCTTTTATTTATAGTTGTATGTGAAAATGTATTTCCCACTGTGCTTTTCCTGAACATTTCTTAAGGCAGAAATGAATCTGTGCTCCACAGTGAATATATCCTTCACAGCTAGATTCTGTGGGAAGAATTCAAAATATTGTCCTTTTCGAGCTACAAATCTTATGTCTGGTTCTTATTAAGGCCTTGTTTTCATTTTCACAGATCCCTAATAGCACTTGGCTCTTTCCCATTAACTTTGTAGTCTCTGGCCACCGCTCCTTCATTTTCCACATGCAGATTTGAAGGCCTCCCAGCTGTTATTTAAATTCCAGCAGTTCGGAGCTTGCCATTTCCAGGGGGGAACTAAAGACTAATACCAAAAATATTTAATCTGATGATATGTTTAGATTCAGCTGTTTTGTCCTTTGTTGACAGAGACAGATATTTCTTTGTGTATCAGGGAGTTTTAACAGCCTCATGTGGATGTGGAGTAAATAGCGTTACCATGGTTTTTGTTTGCCTCCGCTCTGGGTTTTAGATGGAAACTGTTTGAACTTGGTGAATTAAGTGTCACATTCATCTTAAGTAACATCGAAAACATCTGTTTCCCTGGGTTGCTGTCCATCTTTTATTTTTTAATAAGCATTTTAGAAGCTGATCTTATTAAATAGTTTGTACGGTAGTCTCATTTTAAAAAGCTACTGCTTAAATTTAGTTACTTTATAAATCATCATTTTGAAATACTAAAAGGTTTCGAAGCAGCAGGAGCATGCTGCCCTGAAAAGGAGGAATTTGAAACTGGTTGCAAGTGTGTGTATTGGTTGCCTTGGGCATTCATGGGAAGACCAAAGGGAAACAAACAATATCATAAATGACATGTCATCGTGCCAATTACATGAATAATCTCACTGGAACAAACTGCATAGTGCAACGGGAAAACTGCTTACTTCACATCATTTGCACAATGGCGTCATAACATCGATGACCTCATTGGGACTTCTACTGGATAGTTGTGTTTGTCTAAGCAATTGCATTTAACTATGATCATTATTGTCAGGGAGGATGGCCAGTATCTCTGGCAGAAAGTGCTTTGTACAATCTATCAGTTTAAGAAATTTATACAGACGGCAGAATTGGTCTCTTGAAAAATGTCATCGTTCAGTTTTACAGTGTCTAACACGGGAGAGATTTATTTACCAATTCCCCTCTGAATTCATTTAAAAAAGAGAATCTGTGCACAATTTAGCTGAGGCACATATTATTTATTACAACATAGCACAGGGGGCAACAAAAGAAATTCTAGAAAGGACATGGATGCAACCTTCCTGATAGTGTTATGGAAATTAGAATATACATATGATTCACCAATAAGGTTAGGCCAAGCATAAGTGAATTGGTACATTGGTGAGGTCAGATATGAGATGGACTCTGAAGCAGTGAGGTGGAACTACAAAACCAATAGTGGATTGACAGAATAAAGACTATTCTCATGAACATGATTTCATTTTAGAGAGTTATTTTTATGGGTTTCTCTTATGTTGACTTCGCTTGCCAGAGTCTATGTTCTCTTCCTAGTATTTCCACACAGCTTTATTGACAGTCCTTGCCTTTCTGACATTGTTTTACAGGTTCTTTGTAAAGGTGACATAGAAGGAATTTTTTTGTTTATCTTAACGTCATATTTTTCTCCTGCAGTTAATTTTGGTACTCTGATAAAAAAAATGTCACAGAATTGTATGGGCCATAAATTATTTGGAGAATGAGTCCAGTGTGTGTGTTTGTGCATGTATTATGCAAAAAGATTTTTATTTGAAACCTACAGCCTGGGGCAATGCACATTTTGATTTTGCACATTGTGCTAAACATAAATGTAGACTGTTTGCTTTTGGCATAATGTTTTAGATGAATGCAATGTTTGTAAACCACATTTATCGCTAAGCAGGCACTGTGAAGCAAGGTATTCTAGCTTGTCCAGAAGACTTGTTCTTAAAACAAACCATGACTTAACTTGTGTGAACCTACTTAATGTCTGAAATCAGATAAAGTTTTGTTTGGGATTTTAGTTGCTGTTTTGTTTCAGTTTGGTCTGGAAACACACAGAACCTCTGATATTTTTGAGTTTTTGATATTTTCAGAGATGTATTTGCATCTTTTCCAGAAAAGAGTAAGCAGCATAGGAATCTTGGGGTGTGCTCATGACACGTTAGAGCTACAGAATGCCAGCCATACTGACTTATGTCATGGTGACGTCACTTCATCAAGCACAATTTCAGATATATACTTTTTTTGAACCTTGCCCCAAGTTTTTAGAGCCAAGTATACATATTCCTTTTCCTCCTTCCCTACAATTGAGCCCAAAATTTCCGTTGCTAAGCAAGACAGTTGTTCAGTGAGTTTTGCTCCATTTTACGACCTTTCTTGTCACAATTGTTAAGTGAATCACTGAAGTTGTTTGATTAGTGACACTGTTGTTAGTGAATCTGGCTTCCCCAATGACTTTGCTTGTCAGAAGGTCGCAAAAGGTGATCACGTGAGATGCAACTGGCATGTTTATCACGGGACACTGCAACCGTCATAAATACATGCCAGTTGCCAAGCATCAGAATTTTGATCACGTGTCCATCAGGATACTGCAACAGTCGTAAATATATAAAATGGTCATAAGTAACTTTTTTCAGTGCCTTGTAATTTCACTAAAGGAATGTTAAGTCGAGAATTCCCTGTATTCTGTAGCCTATTTTCCATTAAATTAGAATTGTGAGCCAAATCTTCTTACATGTTTCTTTTTCTAGAAGGAAACTCATCTAACTCAACTACCCGGTTTGACTAAATCCTAATCACAATGAGTCTTTACAAAACTATCCAGCCTTAACTTAAAATCTTGGGGTTTTTTCTAGCATGTTCGTTCATGACTATATCCTTGAAGTATTTGATAAAATTTTGCAGGGGGAGAGAGTGGGCTGTCAGAACAGCACACAAAGCAAAAGCTGAAGGATAATTTGCAGCTGTTTGCTTAGTACTGATTTAGGTGAGGTATACCTTCTCCAAGTAAGTTGCTGTGGTATTTGAAGGTTCATACTTAAAAAAATGAATATAGTAGATGTTATTCTCATCATCACCTAAGCCAGTTGTGAAATGTCTAAACATTTATATGCTGTGAAGATTTTGGAACAAATTATACGCATATCATGAGATTACAATGATTGTTCCCTAGATGGAAAGGAGCTTTGAGAGGCTGAATGGAGATTGTTCTCTGCTGCCCGGCTGTCAACTCAGAATTATCTCCCCCTCCCGTTGCTTTTTCCTCTTTGTGACCTTGTATGGGATTTCAAGTGTGTGACATTCATAGCCAGGGAGGGTTTAAACCTAGAGGAGCAAGTTAAGAGAACCAGGCGCAGTATGGTTTCTGGAATTCTTTCCAATCCTTTAATAATAATAATAGTTTCTCTCTAGGTCATATGACTGGAAGGGTGGAGGGAGGGAGAATGGATCATCCAGAAACATTTGGAACAGTAAGGATGAGGACGCATTGAAGGGATTTCCCCCCCCCAGAATATTCTGGCTTGGGGGTCTGCAACCCGTGGCCCCCGAGCCACATGCGGCCCTTTGACCCCTCTGCTGCGGCCCCCTGCTGACCCGGTTGCGCGACATGCTCTCTGCCCCGAGAAGACGCAAGCCTCTCCACAGAGCTACGCAGCTGAAGCGCTCCTAGCATTTTCTCTGCACTGCCTGCGACAGGCTGCTTTTTGCAATTCTGTTTCCTTTGCAGGCAGCTCAGTGCCATCCGCTGTCCCCTTTGTGTTGGCTCATGAAGAAGGTAAACGGGAAGAAGCAGCTGCTGCCGGCGGATGCAGGGAGGGAAGAGCTCGGGCGCCCCTGCGCAGCACAGGCTCTCCTGCGCTGTGCAGCGTGGCCTGCTACTCACCTCACTGTGCAGTAGCGGCAGGGGAGGAGTAGTCGCCATCCCCACCGCCGTCTCCGCTGTGATCCTGGTCCAGGAGGGTATCCTGCTTGAGCGCGTGCACACGAGAGAGCAGATCTTTCTCATCTTTTGTATCTTGCACACACACGCGCGCGCACACACACACACACACAGACACACACAGAGGATACCCTCCTGGACCGGGATCACGGCAGCGGCAACGGCGACTCCTCCCGCTGCCGCCACTGCACGCTCAGGTGAGTAGCTGGCTGTGCTACACAGGAGAGCCAGAGCTCTTCCCTACCTGCATTCGGTGGCAGTGGCAGCTGCCCCTCCTTGGCATTGAGCTGCCTGTGAAGGACACGTAATCACAAAAAGCAGCCGGTCGA
>JANHJO010002279.1:222269-232725 GCA_032468235.1 Pseudoxyrhopus heterurus | reverse complement strand
ATATTGTTGTGAGCCGCCCAGAGTCCTTCGGGAGTTGGGCGGCATACAAATATAATAAAATAAATAAATAAATAAATTGCTGAGATTGAGAAACTCTATTAAAAGCTGGGCGACAAAAGAGAAAGAGGAGAGCTACGGAAGAAGAGATAAAGAGGAGACAAATTTCTTGCTGTTGAGATGGAAGGTGATTCTGCATTGTAGCCATTATATTTTTTTTATTAAGCTTGATTTGATTTCATTACCAAGTATACTGTCTTGAAGGTAGTACCGTATAGTAAACATATAAATAATGGATTGTTTCATTTGTATGTATTTGGGCCTCATTACTTGGTCATAAATCACTTGCTATTTTGTGGATCCCCAAATTATTGCCATTCTGTGCCTTTGGGCAGGTTTTTTTTCCATACAATTTCTGTGCAAGCCTTTAACTTTATATAAGATCACAAGCTAAATTATGTATTTTGAGCATGTTTCATCCGGAACAAAAAAAGCTAGAGGGTCCATCTCGGTTACCGTTTGCAAGATCTTTAGTCTTAGAAGAAAATGTTCTTGTTTTGCATAAACAGATGGTAAGCCAGTCCCTGCCATCAAGTTCGCATTGCTGCCCTGATCAAAGTACTGGAAATTTATTAAGTTTTATTTTTTTTAAGAATCTCAGTCTGATACAGTCCAATAACAGGGAAATCAAGTTCTTCAGACTTTTCCTAACAGCCTGGATCTGGTCCAAGGCTACGACCCAGAATAGCTGGATGCTTCTTGGGATTAGGAAAGTAATGGGCTTTGCGAACAGCCTATTTAATTCCTTGTTCCATGCATTTCACATTCCGTCATTATTGAGCATGTTTAGGCCTCATTAGTCTGGTGGGTTTGAGGGAGGGTCCTCTTCTGAATCCTCTGAGTCTTCTTTTTTAAAAAAAATGTTTTTGTACTTCTGAGAATTCTGGCATTTCTTCTTCTCCATCAGCCCAAATTTATTTATTTATTTATTTGTTGTATTTATATGCCGCCCAACTCCCAGAGGACTCAGAAGATGTCCCAAATGTGGATAGGTATATTTCTAAAGCTGTTAACCAAATCCAGAGTTTCTCAGCTTATATTTAAACTACATTGCTATCTGTCTAAATAAGATTTTTAAAAGGTATGAGGCCTCAAGTGTCAGACCTCAAAAGGCATTTGGTCTTTTAAGAAAGAAAATGATTTTTCTGGATACTGTTCATCTTACTGTTTGCTATTTGAATTAATAGGCTCACTTTGGTTTCCCATTCCAGCATGTTTTTTTCCCCAGATAAATCTTTATGGGAGATGAAATCAGTTGAGATATGATATAATATCAAGGTGTTTTAAATTAGGGTATTTTCAATGGATCTGGGAATCACTTGGACTTCCCAAAAGGAAGAACAAAATCAGGGCATATGTTACCAATGTGAAATAAGATTGGCATGGACCAAATGGAGGGGTAATAGCATTTTGTCGGACCGTGTAATGTGGCTGTAACTGTTTCAGGTTCAGTCATTAGCATCTCAGTTAAAAGACACAGAAGGGATAAAGAGTTCTGGCTGAGTTTTCAGTGACAGCAGAGAAAGACTAGATGGAGAAACAGCCTAAACGGCTATAAGGCAGCTCTTTCATCATATAATAGAATCTAGTGACACTTCACCAAACTTCAATGCAAGGCTAGGCAGCATATGAGTTTTTGCTAAATTGTAGGTGCCATCATTGGCCACACGTTCTCCATCTCTACTTTAAAGGGGAGTTATTCTCATTCATTGTCTCTTGATTAAACTCTCAGAAGTTTGACCTTGTGTAAACATGTTATCATTGCAGAGATTGGTGGGAGAAACGGGTGGAATGATGTCATTCCTCACAGGGATTTGGTGCTACATCGATGCTGCTCTCCCCTGATTCCACACTTCATTTTTGTCAAGATAGAAACGGCAAGAAGTCATGTTTCAAACCTCAACACCAGGGGCCCACAGAGTTTGGGAGCAGGATGTTGCCTCATTGGTGGAAGCCCCTGGCTCTTAGGCTTAATAGTTGGAACACTGGTCTTGCATCGAACGAAGGGATGATGCCATTGGTGACCCAACACGGAATAGAGCATGAAGCACTACTCCATAAGGAGGGCTCTTAAGACTCTTGCTGTTTCAAGATTGGTTGTGATAGAGCCATTTACTGGTTGACTGTAAGCTGTTTCACAAGATTTGAGAGGCAAAAGTGGTCATACAGAAGTGCCCTGAATTAGCTTGTCTTGCCTAAACACATTAACCAAGAATTCCTACTGCTCTGTAGCTGAATAATATAAGTACGTTTTACAGTTTTAACTGATATTTTTACCATAGACAATCTTCGGTGTCTGATTATGTCAAAGGTAATTGAAAGGATGTTTGCTCGCCATGGTTTTCTTTGATAAAGCATTGAATGCTTGGGACTACTTTTTTTTAAATAAAGAAATCAATGTATAATTGTAATTTTGAGTAATTTGCAATGTGTAATTTTGTTGTGTTGGTCCAACAAAAACTGATGCATTGGAGATGCTCTCATGCCTTTCAGTTCTTTCTGGATTCCTTCACAGTAAAAATCACATTTTGGGGCTAGTAGAATACCGTATATACTCGAGTATAAGCCAAGTTTTTCAGCCCTCAAAAGGGGCTGAAAAAACCACCCTCGGCTTATACTCGAGTCAACTAATTTTCGGGACTAAATTGATGCGTGTCAGCGCCCGTCAAACGTGCGCTGTGCGGGCATCAATTTAGCCCCGAAAATCAGCTGATTTGAGCCCAAAAATGGGCTGATTTGGGCCCGAAAATTGGCCCGTTTTCAGGCCTAAATCACCCCATTTTTGGGCCTAAATTGATGGGGACGCAGCGTGCGCTGTACGCGCATCAATTTAGACCCGAAAATTAGTATAAGCCGACTCGAGTATAAGCATGCATTATTGCTGATCGGTTTATACTCGTGTCAATAATTTTACCCGGTTTTCCTGGTTAAATTAGGACCTCAGCTTATACTCGAGTCGGCTTATACTTGAGTATATACGGTAATTAGGTTTTTGCAACATGCCTTTTCCATCCACATTCTCTAGGCTAGTCTTTAACTGATACATCAAAACTACAATTTCCATAATTCCCCAGTCAGCATGGGAATGATAATCCCGCATATCTGAAGAGTGGTAGTTGGGAAAAGCTGGTCTATAGGGCCAGACTACCTGAAATGTTTACAGTAGATCATCCCTCTCAATGGACAAGCTTTATAATGTTACAAGCCACAGTAATGGGCAATACAGTAAACTGTTGTAAATAGTAACTTAGGAGTTATTGCTTTTAGATGATTGACTATTTAATTGATAGATGCCCTTGTTCTGACCTGAGTGATTAGCAGGTAGTTTGGCACACAGCTTAAGGCAGTAACTTTAATTGTGACTGATTAATTTGGCTGAAATATGTTGCTAAGTCAATTCTGTGTTTCATTAAACTGACTGAATTGCATCCAGCTATTAGAGGTGTTTGAAGGAAAGGCAACTGACAGATGATATAGGAGCACAAACCCCTGCATTAAGCTATAAAAGAGCCATTAAGGAAACCTGTGCCAAAATTGAATTGTTCCAGAGAAATTTAACTTCCAAGCCTAATGCTAATTAATAGCTATATGCTTAATGGATGTCAGGAGTTAATTAGGAAAACCTGATGACCTGTGCGGGAGTTTTAAATATTTTCTGGATTGCTCCTACTTTTTGTATTGTTTCTGTTTAAAAAAAAAAAAGAAATTTTACGGCGGCGCATTGATCTGTGAATGTTATCAGTTCTATAGACTTCTGACATGCTGCCTCCTCTGAGTCAGAATTTTCCTAATTTTTGTTTGCATCATTTGTGTTATGAAAGGGATACTGATTAAAAGACAAACGTTAACGATCTGAAATATTGCCAGATATATGTTGGACTGTTACCATCTCAAACTGGTCAAATCATGGGTACAGAATAACGCAACAGAGAAGGACCACACTCCGTATTTTAGAATTTATTGCTGTGTCTCCTCCTCTTAGGGAAGAGTTCTGTACTTCTTGTCCTATTTTCAGTGTTGCCGTGTGTATGTGTGTGTGTGTTTGTGTGTTTGTGTTTGTGTGCAGTAATCCAGTCGTTCTCCCCCCCCCCCCTAGCTTACTCTTAGTGTACAGCTAGTTTAGCTACAACCTTTCAATGACTGGGAAACTCAAATCCCCTTTCTATAAAATAACTTTTGTCTAAAGTAATATTAGTAAGAAGTGTAAAAGAGGAGCCGTAAATAAGCTGAGCTCAATTGATAGTGAAGGGTCAGTGCAGTGCAGTGTGTCTGTGTGTAAGTGTGAAAAAACCCCAGATGGCAGCTATGAGTGTGCAATCAAATTCCCACCCCTTTTTTATACACGTTGCAGGTACAAACATGTAAAAAAGGGATGAGGTTTTAATTGCACAGTTGTGATTCCAGTTTTACTTTCTTGATATCTCCTATCTCCATGGTGGATGCCTCTGTTCCTAGTGTCTTACAAAAACATAACCGTGCAATTATTTTGCTCTGATAGGGAAACAAACTTCCATTATCTTTCTCTGGGCTGTTTTTTTCTACTTCCCAGCTTTTATTCTATTTGGTCGCCTCCAGAAGGAAGAAGCCTTTGTATCTTGCACCTCTGTTCTGTTTCCCAGTTCTTCTGTAGAACAAATTGATGGTTGGGTAGAAGTATGTGGGGACAAGAGAGCAAGGAGAAATATAGCTGTGGAAGTAGACATACTCCTACATTTTAAATAATAACAACAAACACATCTTTTGAGATATCCAAGATTTTTATTTGAATTACATGTTTTCTTTTTAAGAAAGTTAGGGGTGTATGTGAAATTCTTTGTGTGTACGCCAGAAATTCTTTGTGAGAAGTGTAGAATAGGAAGGAATGAAGATAAACGAGACATTCCGGCTCTATAAAAGGGCAGAAGCTCTTAAATAGGGTTAATCTAAATTTGTATTTGTAGCCTTTTCAGTTCCTTCACAGTCATAACTTATAAATTGTAATTCTTCTGTCTAAACTGGCCTTTGAAGAGGAAGTTTATTTGAATAATGGTGTCAGTCACCTCTGTTTTCTTCTAACAATTCCTTATCCCACTCCCTCCCTTCTTACATAAGTGTCTGTCTGGAACAGTATAAATATTGGACACCAAAATGTCAGTCTATATTTTTTAAAAAACAAATATCTTTGGCAAAGTTGGCAGAGTATGAGACGTTTTGAGAACCGGCAAATTTCAGGCTTCAACACTTCTCAGGAAGTGAGTGAACAGGAATTTTGGGAAATATTTGTAGTGGAATCTTCCCCAGTTTGATGGGACTCTGGATATTTGGGGTTGTAGCTCAGAAGACCCAATAGGGAATTCTATTAAACTTATAGAAAAGGAAAAAAAAATGGTTGTGAATTGGGGAACACTAGGTAGTACAAGGAGTGTCAAACTGGCGGCCCGCGAGCCGGATGCATCACGTGTAGGCCACGCCCATCCCATCTCCGCAAAGGCAAAAAACATTGTGATACGTCACGTAACGTGATCGAGTTTGACACCCATGAAGTAGTAGGAGCCCAGAAAATTACTTGCAAGTGTAAAACTGTATGTGTATTAGATCAAGAAATAAAGGTTATCTTATCATAGAAAGGTCATTCCATTTATTTACCTCAGACCAGGGAATGGATATCCAGAAACTTTAGGATTATATACTCATTACTGCCAGCGGTATATGGAAGTGATAATAAAGGCTTAACTTTAAAAAAAATCCCTTATATAAATTTTCTGAAAAGCTTCATTCTATATCTAGGTACACAGCGTGATATATTGTTGTAATATTGCTGGAGAGACTTGGGTTCAGATCCTCTCCTCTATAAGAAGCTTTCTTGTCATGTTATGCTGATCTATTTCATGAGTTTGCAAGAATAAACATGTACGCCATCCTGAACTTGTACAAAAAACAGGCTATAAATATGGGGGATGGATGATGCTCTTTGTATGCCTTGAATTAGGCAGCCTTTGTGCTTTAAGGCAATTTTATATAGGGCCCATGAGCCCACAGAGACCAACAAACAAAAGACTGCACAACTAACTGTTTCAAAAGACAAAGATGAGCCTTGTATTGAATATATTGACAGAAGCACAAGTGATAATGGACAAGTTTCTTCATACCAAGAAGCACCAAGCCGTATATAAACAACGGAGGCCATTCACAAGAATAATGGTCGTAAAAGGTCATAAAGTTCATTTTTTTCTCTCTCTCTTTCTCCCTCTTGCTTATTTTAATAGTGCTGGGCCTAAAGGCGATAACATCTACGAATGGAGATCTACTATCCTAGGTCCCCCAGGTTCTGTGTACGAAGGTGGCGTATTTTTTCTGGATATCACATTTTCATCTGATTATCCGTTTAAACCACCAAAGGTAAGGTTATGCAGTCTCTCTATCTTTTATATATTTTCAACTGTCTTCCATTTTAATTCAGGAAAAGCAACCAGTGAATGAAGCTTTTCCAGCATGGTGCATAACACAAGATCCCCTAGCCAACTGGGACTCTGTGAGGCCAAACAAAAGGGCCTACACTATCTTGCCTTCACGGTGCTGCAGAATTCACTGGAGGCTTTCAGAGTTGGGCATTTTCTGAGAATATTAGGATATCAGAAATTTCCATTCTGGACCCTGTTTTTCTGCTGCTATCAGTTGGACAGAAGAATAGGATTTGGAGAGCATAATTTCCGTTACTTCTGTATTTATGTGGAAAAAATGTTCCAAAAGGTCATAAAATATCTTGCTTAATTGCCCTACTTTTAATCAAATGAGTATAATGCCTCATTGCTCAAAGCACTCAGATATAGCAGTAGCATCAACCTACTCTTGCTAGTAACAGTACAAGGTAACATTCGACAACGGTTTTTTTGTAGGTACAAGGCAATTTCTTCACATATGGCTCAAGCCTTACATTGGATTATTGTCCCTCTCAAGGGCAGTTTGCTAGGAGGTATATGCTGCAGTTGAAATGAGGCCATTGAGAAAAGGGAAGAAATATCCATTTCATCTTTCTTATGGCATCCTTCTTTTATTCTAATACTAGCCGATAACCCTGCGTTGCCCAGGTATTTATTTTTCCCAATCCTGTATTAGACAGGAATGGCGATGTGAAGTGGCAATGTAAGTCAGAATGGGCTGTCCTCCATCCTTCCATTAACGTCTCCGCAATTTCTGAAGAGGCGATGGCAAGAACAACTTCTCACTGAGCCCTGATTTCAGCGACAATTAAATTAGTTAAAAATGTTTTCCCTGTGCCCCCAGAAGCATCAAGAAATGTCGTCTCTGTGTGACATACATCGTGTCGGTCTTGTAGTGGTGCAGGCAGGCCCCATTACAAACGCCCCCTTGTGGAGTACTGTGAAGACATTACCATGGCAACTCCACTGTATCTTCACAGAACACACACCCCGAGGGGTGTTAGGGGTATCTTATCCCCACAGTATTTGTTTCCAGAGAGTAAGTCATCTGTGTACCAAGTTTGGTTGAAATTGCTCGAGGCATTCCAGAGTTATGCTGGAACACACACACACATCCATTTATATATATATAGATTACTGAACCTTATCCTATGGACTTGAGGCATTTGATCAAAGGGCTTGGGTGAGTTACAGTCCATTTAATGACCGTTTGAAGCTACAATGCGACTGAAAAAAGTGACTTATGATCGTTTTTCACACTTACGACCATTGCAACATTCCCATGGTCATGTGATCAAAATTCAGATGCTTGGCAACTGATTCCTATTTATGACAGTTGTCGTCTCCCAGGGTCATGGGATCCCCTTTTGTGACCTTCTGACAAGCAACGTCAAGGGAGAAGCCAGATTCACTTAACATCCGGGTTACTAATTTAGCAACTGTGGTGATTCACTTAACAACTGTGGCAAGCAAGGTCATTAAATGGGGCAACACTCACTTAACAAATGTCTCCCTTAGCAAAAGAAATTTTGGGATCAATTCTGGTCATACGTCGAGGACTACCTGCATTTCCTTTGATATTTATCAAATAATTATATTAAATATCAATAAGAAATATGAAGAGATTCCCTTAGATCTTGACAGATTTGAGCCTTTCCACCTTATTATTTGGAATAGGCTATATAATCTCGACATGAGTACAATTGCCAGAATAGTTTTCTATGGAATTTCCATATATCTAGGGGAGACACTAAATAGATCGTTTTGGAGATTTTCCTGAGGTTCTTCATTTCTGAAGATATACTTGAAATGATGCCTGTTTTCTAGCTAAACAGTTTTAGTTTTCCAGATCTTGAAGTATAATACTATGCATATTTTGTGATTATCACCGAATTTTCAAGGATTTCACTTAGTGTAAATTTTCTTCCCGAGGCTCTTTCTTGCTATATTCAAACACAGTACTTTCAATTCATTGGACTGTTTTGAGCTCATAATATAAAATACACTATATATAATTCATCTCACTATTAAATCAACTAGGGAATTGTGGATGATATTTCCAAAAAATTCCAATTCAATCCATTCATTTCATGGTACACTGACTTTATGGAACAAACCAGATCTTACCATTGATGAAAGACGTGTTACGTGGTAGATCTGGAAACATACAGGGATTTTTATTATGGACCAGTTATGGTTATGAATTTGCTTACATTCAAGCTTTTGCCATTCACTCATATCTTATGATGTTATCTCATAATATCTTGATTTGGATCAATGGCAATTTCAGCTTCACTCCGATGAAAATATAATTAGATGCAATTATAAAATCTTACTGGCAAAAGGATTTATTTTTCTTATGTAAAACATCCACCCATGGCTGCATTATGGACTAAGCCTTATTTTTTTTTCCATTGGTGACTTAGCATAAAATACCTCAACTTATGGTCACAATTGAGCCCAAAATTTTTGCTGTTAAGTGAGACATTTGTTAGGTGAGATTTGCCCCGGTTTACGACCTTTCTTGCCACAGTTGTTAAGTGAATCACTGCAGTTGATAAGTTAAGTGAATCTGGCTTCCTCACTGACTTTGCTTGTCAGAAGGTTGCAGAAGGGTATCACATGACCCTGCGATACAGCAACAGTCATAAGTATGAACCAGTTGCCAAGTATCTGAATTTTGATCACATGATCATGGGGATCCTACAAAGGTTGTAAGTGAGAAAAAATAGTCACAAGTCACTTTTTTCAGTGCCGTTGTAACTCCAAAGGGTCATTAAGTGAATTGTTGTAAGTTTAGGATTCCCTGTACTCTAGTTGATGCACCATGCTT
This sequence comes from Pseudoxyrhopus heterurus, assembly GCA_032468235.1. NCBI lineage: Eukaryota > Metazoa > Chordata > Lepidosauria > Squamata > Pseudoxyrhopus > Pseudoxyrhopus heterurus. Next base: position 223,416 of record JANHJO010002279.1, on the reverse strand, counting down.
GGTAACTTACCCAATTGAGTCTTGTAGAATAAATCATGGTCTAATGCAATGTATGACCCTGGCAATACACCACTGTGTACATCTCCTCCTAAGGAAAATCTTCTATGCCATGACAATATAAAATGCTGTAAATTTAAACAGGTAAATTCTTCACAGGCAGTCTGCTTTCTTCATTCTTTTCCAACTAATTTCACCATTCTCCACTTGGTGGACATACTGTGCATGTTTGTTTAATCTGTGGGATAAACAGCATTACCACCAGATGGATTTGAAATTGGGTGACAAACAGTACTCAACGAATAGTCCTTAATAGCACTAAATCTACATGGAGGGAGATAAGCTGTCTTAGGCCCAGTACTCTTCAATATCTTCATAAATAATTAGACGAGGGAATAGGAGGAGAACTCATCAAATTTTCAAATGACACTAAGTTGGCAGGAATAGCCAATACCTCAGAAGACAAGCTCAGGATCCAAAAAGATCTTGACAGATTTGAACAATGGGCCCTATCCGACAACATGAAATTTAATGTGGAGAAAAGCACAGTTTTACACCCAGGCAGGAAAACCAAAGGTGCAAGTACAGATTAGGCGAAACCTGGCTCAAAAACAGTACCTTTGAGAGGGATCTTGGAGTCCTAGTGGACGATCACTTATATATGAGCCAGTAATGTGAGGCAGCAGCCAAAAAAGTTAATACAGTCCTTGGTTGTATAAACAGAGGCATACAATCAAAATTATGTGAAGTATTAGTACCGCTTTATAAATCTTTTAATAAGGCCACCCCTGGAATACTGCATCCAGTTTTGATCACATTACAAAAAAGATGTTGAGACTTTGGAAAAAGTACAGAGAAGAGGAATTAAGGTGATTAAAGACCTGGAGATAAAAACATATGAACGGTTGCAGGAATTATTGGGTACGGCTAGTCTGTAGAAAAAGACAAGGGGTGACATGATGGCAGGTTCCAGGATTTGAGAGGCTGCCACAAAGAGGAGAGGGTCAACTTATTTTCCAAAGCAGCAGAAGGCAAAACTGATCAAGGAGAAGAGCAACCTGGAATTAAGAAGCAAACTTCCTAACAGTGAGGACAATTAACCAGTGGAACAGCTTGCCTTCAGAAGTTGTGGGTGCTTCATCACTGGAGG